>PVLA01012824.1:0-41348 GCA_004027455.1 Hydrochoerus hydrochaeris | reverse complement strand
CACTATTAATAAAATCTAAACATTGGAGACATTATAGGACTTCAAAGGCAGTTAACAATCAAACCAGAATGGGTATCCTATTGAATCCAGTCATCTTCAGAGTAGTTGCCCCTACTCTCAGACTCGACACTCTCAAGCATACCAGATTCAAATAAAATCAGTCAAGATAAAACAGTGATATAACCAATTTTCTCTGTCTAATCTCTGCCATGCTATTTTTCTGTTGTTGTTTGTTTACTTTTCTCCTTCATTCCACTGTCTGCCCCTTTCTTTGAGGCCTTTCTGCCATTATTCCTGGAACCCTGGTAATTTTCTTCTCTTTCTCTAGAATGTCCTTCAGTATTCTTTGCAGGGTTAGATTGGTGGTCAAAAACTTCCTCTTTGTCATGGAAATATCTTGTCTCTCCATTAATTTTGAGAGATAGTTTTGCAGGGTACATCATTCTTGGTTGGAGGTTATTTTCTTTCAGGGCTTGGAATATTTCCCTCCAAGCTCTTCTTGATTCGATGGTTTGCATTGAGAAGTCTGCTGTGATTTTGATGAGTTTTCCTTTATAGGTAATCTGTTTCTTTTCTCTGACTGCTTTTAATATTTTGTTCTTGTGGTGGATTTCTGGGATCCTTATTATTATATGTCTGGGTGTAGATCTGTTTGGGTTGTAGCTGGCTGGAGTTCTATATGCCTCATTTATCTGAACTTCACTTCCATTACCTATGTTTGGGAAGTTTTCCCTAATTATTTCTGTGAATAGACTTTTTATTTCATTTGTATTTGTTGCTGCATCTTCATTCACATATTTTATTCTTAGGTTATAAATCCTCTTGTCAGGAAGCCTTTGTATCATTGCTTCCTGTCCTTGTTATTTTTAAGAGATCCTTCCTTTCACAATCATACTTTGCAAATCTATCTTCAAGTTTTGAAAGTTTGTCTTTAGTTTCTGTTAAAAGGTTTTGCCAGGTTTCAATGGAGTTTTTAATTTCCTGTTATTCTCTTTGGATCTATTTCATATATTCTAGGTTTTGTTTATGTTCTTTATCAAAGGCTTCTCTCCTTTCTCTGGGTTCCTCTATTCTTTCATTTGTGCCTACCTGAGGATTACCCAGGACTTCTTTTATTAATCTTCTTATACCTTGCTTCACCTGAGTTAGAATTTCAGATTTAAATTCGACATTGAGGTCACAGATGTATTTCTTTATTTCCGTTGAGGCTGTCTCTGACATTACAGGTTTGCTGCTCTCAACCTCCTCTGCATTTACCTCTGTTGGACTCACTTTCCCTGGTTGCGCAGTTGGGGACCTTTTGCTCTTTCTCTGTCTTGTCATGTTTCTGGCCCCTTTCAGATAGGTGGGTGGTGGAGGTCTCTGGGTCTTTCCTGTTGTTTACAGTTTTTCCGCAATGCACTTGCTAGGGAAGTATGCCCCCCAATCCACTGCAAATCTGTGAATTGCAGGCTGAGAGCTGGCTCCTCCTCCTACGCCAGTCAACCAGTTTATGCTTCAACAAGTTTGTGTGTTCCCTGGGGATGCCACTGGCCCAGAAAAGCCTTGTCCCTGGTTATTGGGTTTCAACCAGGGGCGTGTCCCTGCCCCAGCAGATCCCACCAACCTGCTTTGGACTAGGAGTCATCAGGGGACGTTGCCTAGGGTTTTGATTCAAGCCGGCCCTGCCCAACTCCAAAATGTCACCCAGCCAGTCCTCCCAGTTTGGGGATTCCAGTTCCCATCACTCATCAAAGTTTGTGCAACCCGACTGGCTGTTTCCACTCCCCGTCTCATTGCCTCCTCTGGCCGAGGGTCTGGAGCTCACCAACCCCCACTCTCGGCAGGGCTGCAATCTCAGCTCAATCCTGAGTCACCTGACTCTAAGATGGGCTGGTACAGTGATCGGGACTTGCCCAGCTCCAGCCCTCTGTCTGTGCTTCCTTTTCTTCTTTCTTTTTTTTTTTTTCTTTTTCTTTTTCCCCAGTTTCTTCCTGGGTCATGAGAATTCCTCTCCTTTTATCTGGGTTTCTCCATGTTGCCAGATTCCAGCGTCTGAGTTGTTTTTATTTTTATTTTTTCCTCAGAGAGGCTCTTACCATGCCACCACTCAGTCGGCCGTCTTGCAATCTCCTCCATTGCAATATCTTAAGTTCTAAAGGTTTTTCACATCATTTAGGACATTCCAGGTACAGACCTAAGCTAATCTTTGGTTTTTCAACCTGACACTAGCACTTTTACAGTATCTGCAAAAATTCTTGGTCCCTATTTTTAATTACTTTCCAGGGTTCCATCTGATTTTAGTTGAGCAATGGTTTACCCAGTTCCTTTTCCAGTCCTCAATGTGAATATTTATTGAGTGGACAGATAAATGGAGACAAGACTTCGGTCAAAGGAAACCGAACACAAGATACTCGAGCTGGCAAAGTTGAGGTTCACATAAAATTGATAGAATGTTTTAGAAACTTCCATCATTAGTGAGTCAATATGGTGGTTACTGTAAATCCTTTACTTTCTGCTTTGCTTATGGTTCACTCATTCGCTGATTAACTCAGGTCTTGGGTATGATGTTACTTCTTCTCTGGAAGGATCTCACTGCCCCCACTCTGAGCAACTCTCTCTGTCTCTCTGTCCCTGTCTCTCTGTCTCCCTCTCTGCTTTTCCTCTGTTTTACTTTTAAAAATATTAGGCATAATTACCTAATATTTATGACATGAGATTATTATGTT
Source organism: Hydrochoerus hydrochaeris (assembly GCA_004027455.1). Lineage (NCBI taxonomy): Eukaryota > Metazoa > Chordata > Mammalia > Rodentia > Hydrochaeridae > Hydrochoerus > Hydrochoerus hydrochaeris. The sequence goes on along the minus strand of PVLA01012824.1, from coordinate 38,640 downwards.
ACCTTATGTCATCCTAATTTATTTACATTCTGTTTCCTAGAGAACAAGCAACCCCAGAACAGAAACTTAATTTTTCTCCCTCTCTTATATTTCCAATGCTCAGTAAAAGCACAATAATGTGTTGAGTGAATAAATATTGCAATATCACAAAAATATGGCAATTTCTTTTTCACTGAACAACTTAGAAAGACAGATGATCACAAAAATCAAGTCATAGAACAAGTTGCAGATGTGAATTCAAATATGAAACAAAAGACAGCTGTGCTAGTTGCTGCTTCCGGAAAGTGGAAAGTGGATCCATACATTCTCAGCCTGGGCGTGAGGAGAGTGAAGGGGTGATTGTGGGTGGCTACTTTGCTCGATGCTTCTTCAGCACATCTGCTTCGCTTCTTTCTGCTGTTGGCCTGACTGGCTTTTGTTCCTAAATTTGTGCTCTGTTAGCTATATCCCTCCGATGAGAAGAACTGGAGATACAGCAGTGTTAATCCTTTGCTTTGGCTCATCCTTTCTTTCTGAATTTGTTCGTGGAGCTTCTAGTTCAAGAATGGAATATTTAATGAATATTTCAAGAAAAGAAAAGAAAATCCTTAAGAAGACCCTCATACCAGATCCACACAGATCAGCACCTATGTACTTATTTTTATTATGTGGCATTCCTCAAATAAGACTGATTTGTTAAGGGAAAATTATTCTCTAAATAACCACTTTCTCTGCTTGTCGCTGCTGGGAAGACCAGACTTGGAAAGACAACGGGGCAGTTCAATGTCACTGGAAAGCAAGGGTGTTAATGGGTAATGTGTTTCACATATTCACTAAATAAACTAGTGACAGAAGAAATTCTTCTTTGAAGGTATTTGAAGAAATTATTGAAGAAATATACTCTATGAAGACACTTTTCGAAAGTCAACTTATAAATGCATCATCAAAATTTATGTATTGGCTCTAGCATCAAACATTTTAAATTCTACATTTAATGAGGATGTTTTATTTCAACTTGGTACTGTGCAAAGGTATTGAGAAAGATAAATTTGGTAAGATGAAATGGGTTAGCTCTGGACTGTAACTTAACTCACTCAAGGATTGCCTTAGCTAGAAGAGTTCCTATTGCTTTAGCCAATTTTGCGAATCAAATTGTATTAGTTTATAGTATAAGAAATGCGTTCTTGTTTTTGAGAGTAAATGTTTGAAATCGATCGTCTTAGATACAGTCCAGATGCCAGACTCATTTGGCAAAGTCCCGCCTTGAAGTTATACAATGAACAGGCAAAATACAAAAACAAAAAAGGGTTGCACGGTCTAGTTCTTCATCAGGGACAAAAGCGGTGTGGTTCCAGCTTTACCTGAAACTGTGCACACAGTTATGTCAGACGGGCCAGGCGGCCTGTGCAGGGTCACTCCCTGCTCTGCAGCTCACTGCTGCTTTGCACGGCTGGCTGAGGGATGATGGCAGCCTGGTACTGCTACATTTAGAGAAGCCAGAAATTCAAATCTTCAACAAGGCTTCCTGATTTTCAAATGTCAGCATTGAAGTAAAAATCTCAAACATACGGGTCACAAAACATGATAGGCATTAAATAAAATTCAACAGATTTTGATCTCGATACTCCTATGTTTGCCCAGAGTCCCTCACCACGGAGGCCTAAGAAGCAGTCCACTCCCCAGCCAAGAGATCTAATCTGTTTGTAAAAGAAAGATTGTCTCAGCATTGCTGCTGCTTTCAAGACATTTCCTGGCTCCTCTTTTCGTGCTGTCTTCACCTGTTCACCAAGAACCACCTCCCAGTGCCCCAGATGGTGCCTGGAGAAGGCTCTTTATTTCCCGGAGCGCTGCTGTGGGAACCAGGGCAGCGGGTCACCTGTACTTGGTCCTCTCTCCATTCCCATCCCACACTGTCACCACCCAAAGCTCCTTGGAATCCAAGTGTCCTGGAGATAAAGAGCTAACTAAATGGGTTTTGCATTTTAAAAAACTGATCTTTTTATAAACTATATATTTATGTAAATAACTTCATTGTATAAACATCAAACACAATGAGAAAGTTAAACTTTCCTCCATGGAATGGCCTTCTTGTCCTACATGTTCTTACTCTGAGGTTTCCATCTCAGTCAGGCTCATTTTTTCTGCCTAACCTCCCTCTATCTCTCCTGCTTCTATACGTGCCTCAGCAGCAAAGGCAGGCGATCACTGCAGAGTTCCCTGATTTTGCGTTGTTCTGACTGGGTACCTTCCAAGGCCACTGTGAGGAGACTTAAGGACTGAGAACCAAGTGGGCACTGAGTAGTGAGCAGGTGTGCCTGTGCGGATTCCTCAGGCAGAATTTTCCCATGGGCTGAAGCAACAGAATTTCAAGCTAGCAAAGCTTTGGGTCGGTGCTGCAATCCAGTTCAAACTCCTTTGAAGTGTGATGTCTCCTCCTGCTTTGGGGTCATCCAAAATGTAAGCATTAAATTAAAATCATACATGCAGCTGAGGATAAGTGGTGCTTCTCAGGGGCAGTATTAGGCAATCCACATTAAGGGAGAAAATGTGTTCCTAACTGGGATAAAATCTGCCATCTGGCCTCCCCTGCAGTGGAGACAGGATTCCACCACTCAGAGTAACGTCTGCTCACCTCTGTTCTTCTGCCAGCTCATTTCCCTCCAGGTCCATTAGGGGAAAAGACATGGGATTCATTAAAAGCCACCCACCCACTTACTCCTAAATGTCTATCATTTTGGGGTCAAAGTCCCAAATGTGTCTTTGAAATTATTTTATTGCATTTTCCAACTAAGTCAAATTCTTGGGAATAGTCTTCTGTAATCTTTTACAAAGACAAAGTTCATGTCTAAGTGACCTGTAAGAATTAAGGATAGGTTGAGTGGGTGGTTTGTGAATTAAGTTATTCTAAAAAGCTGAACACTAATTCCCTGTGAACAGGAAAAGAATCAAAATTGTGAGAGAGAAGTTCTAACAATTTTCTTCACTTTTCTGTTTTTTTCCCCCCAGTCATTGGTAGAGTCCAATTTTTTTTAGCCTTAATAAAGCAATAATTTGTGGGAAGTTATTGGTGTATCTTTAAAGTTGAGATTAAAATGTTATATCATTCATAGGTAGATTTTGCAGGATTAATGAAAATATAAAACATCATGTCCTTTCACAAATGAATTAGGCTATTTATAATCAACAAAGTTAGTACAAAGTTTTTACTTTTTATCTTTGGATTTTATGTACTTATAGAAGTATTCTTGGCGAGGAAAGGACAGTTTTGAATTTTACATGCCTAAGCCCTTTTTCATTTCTTATTTTTGAGACAGAGTATTGCTTCACTAAATCCCTAGGGTGACTACACAACACTCAAAATTGTGATCTTCCTGCCTTGGACTCTAAATGTGCTTGGATTACAGGCTTGTGCCACCACCCTCAGGTTAAAGGCACATTTATTCTTTTCTCTCCTGAGATAATTTTTCATCATTTCTTTGGTCCATGGCAGGGACAGCATCTGAATTTTATACATTTATCCTGTGTCCAGGTGATTCTGAAATTCTTGGAAGATTCTGGTCTGATTTAAGTCAGATGTCCAGCCTTGACATATGGACATATGGGAGACTTTTTTGTTTGTTTGTTTTTTGTTTTTTGTATTTCACACCTTGTAGAGTAAGGAGCAACATAGGAGTGGAGTTTCAAGAAATAGCCATGACGATACTGGGCAGCTGAAATAGTAAGTGACCTCCGTGCTTGGAAAGCCAGGGAAATGTTTTCCTTAGGTGTTGATTTAGGGAGAAAACACAGTGTTGTTTGCTGGGTAACTGCTGTTATCTAAAACGTCCTCCAGAAGCTCATTGAGTGGAAGGTATGGCTGCCAGATGGCAGGCTTTCGAAATGATGGAATCATGGAGATTCTACCTTCATTAGCAGATTAGTCTGCTTATGAGATTACCACCTGCTGGCATTATTGGGATGTGGTGGAAATAGTAGGTCGGACCTAGTTAAAGAGAGTAGAACAAGGTGTGTGATCTTAGGGACTCCACTGTCTGGTCCCTAGTTTCTTCCTTTCTCTGCTATGTCTCTCTGCTTTCCAGCTGATATGAAATAAGCAGATTTGTTTCCTAACGTTCTTGCACCAAGACATTCTACCTCACCTCAGGCACCCAGTACACCTCCAGAACTGCAACCAAAAGTGACTCCATCCTTCTTTGAGCTATTTTTCTCAGGTATTTTGTCACAGTAACAGAAAGCCAAATAATAAACTGGCAAAAGTAGATCATGTTACTGTTATGGTCCAAGATTTAAAGAGTTAAGCAAAAGTAACCAATGTCTAGTTCCTAGATCCCTTGACCCTGTATTATTCTGCACAGTGAAAAGGTATGAGTTTAGACATAAAGTTAGATCTGGAATGATGCTTTTTAAAGATGGGTTTAGGGGTAGAGTACTCCAATGCAAAAAAAAGTTTCATCAATTACATGCAATATTTAAGAAAATGAATACTGACTGAATGATACACAGTAAGAGTAATGCACACGCCTTCAAGATATTTTGCATATTCTTTCAGCCAGAATAATCAACTTTCATGAGAATTTGATTTTTCTATTGTCATTTTCATTCTAACTAGCATCTTGCAGAGGTATTCAAGTGCATCAAAAGTTTATAAAACAGTCTCGTAAACTGTAAAGTAGCATTCCAGCTTCAACTGATACAACATTTCTGCATCTCTGAACTCACCTGTGTTCTCACATTCATATTGAATTTCTGAAGTTAAGTGGAGACCCTAAAAGCTACGTGTTTTGGAAGTGCTTAGGCATTCTCTTTCCATTTACAATCTCTAATATAATGCCACTGTAACCATCCTAATGCCCTTGCAATTGTCAAGAACAAAAGAGATGAACGGAAGGATACTGAGAGTGCATCCTCTTCCATCAAACATGCTCTTCACTTATTTGGGTGAATTTTCTCTCTAATAAATATCATGACCCAGCTTTGGAGGAATACACATTGATTTAAATTCTGAAAGAGCAATTTATTAACTGCTTATTCTTGAGCAAATAACTCCCACTCTTTGGTCACTAAATGTCCTGACATCCCTACAGATGGCAGCATTTTCATCTCTATACATTCCCACCACCTCCCCTTCAAGTCAGCCATTCCCGGACATTTCCTGTAGGCTACCTCAAGAGGGGCCGATTTGCTTTTCTCATATTCCGGCCGCCTTGGATGTTGCCTCTACATCCACCATCCTCTCAGTCCTGTTCCCCACTAGCGTCATTTCCCCACATTATATATCCCTTTTCTTCTGAAAAAAAAAAAAGGATTAAAAATAGCTCTGCTTCTTTGAGCCTCACACATTCATTTGCATATCTTTCCTCTCCTGTATAGCAACTCTTGTTCACAGCTGTTATGCATTTAAACATGTAGTTCTTGCTTTTTCAATCCAAACTCTTGCCAGCATCTCACATGACTTCCATGTCCACACAGGGCTTTCGTGTGTTAACCTCTCTGTTCTTAACCTGCCTCATTTTCAATGATGCATTCACAGCTGTTCTTTGTCCATCCACCTTCCAGAGTCACGTCTCGTCCTCCGTCATGACTAGAAATAAACCACCTCTGAAATTTTGAATTTAACTCTCACAATTATATCTCCTTACCATTTCAGTTAACTTATCGAATAGTAGTGAAGCAGCAAATTTTCCACTTCATTACTCTTCTGGTTCATTAACTCCGTAACTCTATGTCCACTAGCCTTCCTTTTGTTACGTCTTTGCCTGGCTTTTCATCTGTATCCTGGTACCACGGTCTCTCTTTGCAAATATCATCACCTTGGTTGTCTCCTTCTGCTCTTTCTCCCCACCTATGTGCAAAACTCTAACCTCGAATGAACTCAGTAGTACACATTCCCACCTTCTGAATCCAAGCAGCAGATGGTTCCTAATAAAATCCTCCAAACGTGCCGGTGTTGCTCTAACCTAGCATTCCTCATCCTTAACTAGGCTCTCATTTCTGCTGGTCTAATGCACAGCTTTCCCCTGCTTTTCCACACATACACTGTTTGTCCCCACTACTAACCAAGGCTGAAGTGCACTCTCCTTCAACGGGCAAGGAAAAGCTCTCTGGCGGCATTTCTCTGTCTTCCAGTTCCCTCTGTCTTCCTGCACCTTCTGATATTATAAGGCAGGAAACCCCTCTCCCACAAGGCCAGTCCTCCCAGGAGCACTGGATGTCGTGTCAGGGGTTCCTCCCTCCAGCGGTCTTCTCTAGTTGCATCTCAGTTTCGTGCTGTCAGTTTGAGCCTTTCTTAGAGACTCAAGTTCATGTCCCGATGTGACATGAGCTCCCCCCAGCCTGCACGTCCCTCCCTGCCTCACTGTACTGCTTTGCTTTCCCTACAGCTAGGCTCAGCCTTGTCACACAGCTTCCACTGGGACATGACATGCGTACAGCCCGCTTCCTCCCATCACTGTCTCACAGGAGAGAAACACAATAGGTTCCACTCTGTGAAAAAGGTCAGAGGCCTCTCAGAGAGGGCGTAACGCGCAGGACAGGACACGTGTGAGGGGCTGGTGACGGGTGCTTCTCCTGTCTCTGTTTCAGACACTCTTCCATTCCTGTTTTTGCACTGTTGAAAGCCTAGAGCAATTTTGAGTCTAATGTTCATTACGTGATCTGTGAGCATCAAACTCTAGCCTCAGCTTTCCCACCTCTTAGACTTCTAGCCAAGCTTGTCTTATGTTTGCATGAGCTCCTCGCTCGCTCTCTGGGAACACTTACCTTTATTGCAAAGGCTTTTACCAGCCAGGAAGTGAGCCACCCTGGACTGTGTTTAGCTTTGCTTTCCTTACTCCCATCCTTCCCCTTCTCTCCCGTGATCTCCACTCTGCCACTCAGAATGTCCGCTTCTATTTCCCAGCGCTTATTTGGTTAGGACCATAGGGACTCCTTGGGCTTTGTTATTCTCGTTACCCTAACAGCCCCATTGTACCCCTCACCACCTGTCACCTTCTCGTGCTCCCCAGGAACTGACAGACCCTCCTAATGTGCCTGTCTGACTTTAGTACCTGCAGGGTCTTCAGTGTCCCAGGGTGTCTAACATTCTACCATCTTTAAGTGTGTGGTCGAGCCGTTAGGAAGAACGTGGTCCTGTGGTTTCAGTTCCTAACTTACCTTCAACTTATTCAACTCAATTCTATTGTTTCTGATCCCTATTATTATTTTTATTGGGTCACAATATTTGTAGATTGCTATTGAGTACAATATCATAGTTCATTTATGCATAATAATGAAACCAAGGTAATAAGAATTTCTGTCCAATTTTAATTTTCAAAAATGAATATTTACCTATACGTTTTTACAGTAAAACTAAACTTTCTTACAGTTATTTCCTCTAAACTTTGAGAATGGTCTTATCCCCAAAACTGTTTTCACAGCGTTTTGACTTGTTCATTCTTTCCAAGGGGTTCATATTTTAAAGTGTCTTTATTTTTACTCTCATAATTCATGGATTATGTGGTATATTATTAATGTATACAAAGGTTATAATAACTGTAACTGTTGTTTATTTAGGAGCAAATGCAATTGTCTCTTGATCTGTATACAAATCAGTGGGTAAGATTTGAATCTGAATCCCTCAGTGCCTTAATACACCCATACAAACCCTTTGGTTGTTATGATTCTTTTCCTTTTAAAAGGCAGTAGATAGTTTTACACAAAAAATGTAGAGAATGGAAATTAGAATCAGGAGAAATAGTGATTTGTAAATACAGATCATTACAGTCATTTATCTTTTGCGTTAGCTTTCCAATAACTGACACATAACATCTGACACCCACAATTTCAAGGAGGAAAGGTATAAATTAGCTCACTGTTTTGGAAGAAGTCAGGACAGAGCCAGCAGGCTCCAGTGCAGGAATAGCACAGTGCAATGCCCATGGCAAGGCCAGGCTGCTCAGTCTGCGGGTGCCGGGTAAGCAGAGCAGACAAACAGTGCCAGAGAAGGAACAATGAGCCAGACACAGAACCACCTGGCCGCATCCCCGTCACACACCCATCCTGCCTGGAAATGCACTCCCCCAGTCCCTGGGGCAGACCCCAGGACTGGTCAGGCTGGAACTTCATCCCAACCATCACATTTTCAGGAGTAAAATTTATTTTGAATTCAAATTATCGACTCTGGAGTTCAATGAACTAATTAGTATTTTTTTTAAATGGGTAATGAAAATAATCATGAAAATCTAATAAACATTTTATTACTTATTTTGGTTATGTATGCAAATGTATATTTGAAGTTTAACCAAGTTAGAACACTCATTAAAGCCAACAATATCTCAGATTTTGTTAGTACAAGCAGAATACATACGACAATGCTGTTTTTTGTATAATGTTCACTTAAACAGATGTTGCTTATTTATACCATTAGTTAGATTTTTAACATATGATATAGCAGGAAATGGAAAATTAGATCCTTTGGCACAAAATATTGCTCACAATATTTTTAAATAGACAAGGACATAAGGAAAAGTCAAATCTTTAACAGATTGTGGCTATACCTGTATAATTTGTTAAATTCACCATGACCATTGTGTTACAGCTGAGTCATCTCTGCGGCATCCAAATTGTTGTAAGTCAATATTTATCTAAGAGAGCAAATTTTACTGTTGTTATGAGAGAGAAAAATTGTTGTTTCTTTAATATCTGTCTTCTTAAGGATCATGAATTACTAATAATACACTTCCAAATACAGTGTATTCCTTTTAAATATAAAATGTTAGAGAAAATGACCTTAAAATAAAGGTGTGAATTATAAAAGTCTGGCCACTGTTTCAAATTCTTTAACTCTGTTGCCTAGATCATTGTGTAGAAAATATGATATAATATCATTTGCCTATATATCAGTGGGCTCTAAATTACTGTGCTGTTTCTTTGGAGCCAATGGTTAGACCCAATTTACTTGAACCCTAAATTTAAATTTAAAATAGAATATAAAATATTTGAATAGGTTTTGCCAACTTGTCTCTGTCTATGCAGGCAATTTTCCCAAAGCAATATTTATCTTTTAGAGCCAGCCATCACATCTTGCTTCGACCTTTATCTACTCCGAGAGTTAAGATCTTAGATAGAAGAACTAAAGAAAACGAGGTCAGTGTCATGCAAATGGGGTAAAGGATATAAGACACAGCGGTGGAACCATGATGGACACTGTTCTGTTAGTGAAGGAGGTAGAGCCACTGCTCCTTGAGAACTAGGAATCATGGGAGAATCTTTTCTGGCAAATGGCAAGGATGCTGAGTCTGTTCTTGCAAGGAACTGGGAAAAAGGTGTGGTTCTACCGAGCAGTGTGCCGGGAGCTATTAACAGTGGCATGAAAAGGATATTTGCTTACATCTCATGTTTTCTGACCCATGTCACAAAGTTTAAGAATTATCATTTAGAAAAGCAGTGATTATAGCTTTTTTCTCATACAAGCACAAAGAATCTCTGTATTTCATTCCTCTTAGCCTTGTCATTCGTCCACTGCTTATCTGTGACTGCAGAGTGTACATAATTTTTCTATGTGCAAAGATACTATGAGTATAATGGACTAATGACTTCATCATAAATTTGAATTAAACTGAAAGATTAAACAATGTTGATATTTGTACAGAAATATGGTAATATGCAACTGCAGTGTTGGCTGGGTTCAAAGAGCATTTACTCCTGCTTTGGAGGGATTTTTCCAATGTGTTTGACATTTGAAATATGAGCATCTCAGGAGATCTTACAAAATAATACAATAAATAAACTTATTGAATTTTATCTGGTTTTAAAATGTCAGCATTGCTTTGTGAGTGAATCACTCGACATTGCAGCACTTAAAAAAGATTAACCATGCTCTTGCGTTCCAGTTTTAAAAAATGTCATTTTCTTCCTTTGTTGTCTCACACTTTATTAGGAACTGAAGCATAAAAATATGCAAAATACTTAGCTCTAAAGGTGACCTGACGGATAAATTTAAATCCTGGGAATTGGAACCGTTGATAAATATTTCCGTTATCAGCACGTGAGCAACAAATGTTTATCTCCCGCCCTACAAATGTGTTAAAATTTAGTTGTCAGCATTCTATTTCAAAGGGTGGCTAGTAAAATACTTCAAGAAAATCATTTTGATTCTAATGTAGATTTTGAGCCTTGAGAGTGATGTGGCGGTGAGGTCTCATAACCTCTTCTCCTCTGCCCTATTACTCCAATTTTAGAAAATAAAGAAGAGGGGCCAGTCTGTGTGGTTTGTTTCCCAGGTAGCAGGTGGCATGTAAGACAATAGTGATATCAATGCATTTGGCCAGTGAAACACGCTGACAAGATTAAGTGGCCAAGGCAAATAAGTACCGTGCGTCAAAGATTTATTGATGACGTACGATGTGCCTTTGTAAGTAAGGTGAGACCTTGATGCCTATTACCTTATTATTTGTTTAGTGAACAAATATGCTCAGCACATGTATCTATCAACCTTGGTTTCTAAGCACTGAGATTCAGTGGTGAACGGAGACCCTGTATCCATGCAAATTAGCAGCCAATTCACTAGAAAAATATATGATTTCAAATGCTGGGAGTTCTTCTGCCCAGTTTATCTGAGGTGAGCAAATAACTTTGTTCTTGCTTAGCTCTGTGCTAACTTGGACAAGTGTCCACTGGAGAAAAACATGATCACCATTGATACAACTTGTCTAGTGTACAGAGGGTACACAAGAGAGTTTATGTGCATGTCACTTATAAAACGTTTTCTTTTCATCGAGTTGTTCCCATCATATTTCCTCTATCTTGATTAATGAATTATTTCCTCAGGATATTCATTTTATTTGGCATGTAAAATGTTAACAGGGAATGTTTTTTTCACACTCCTTTAGTTCCATTGAGGAGGGATTTTTTTTATGTTAACAAATCTCATTCACTTTTCTCACCAGATCTGGCATTAGCCATCTTCTAGCTGTTCCCAAAGTCGAAATGGTCATGAGAGGTAAATGTTTTAACTCAGTTCTGGATAACAGGATAGCCACGGACACCACAACTAAAGACACATAAACGGCTTCCAGAACTACTTCAGAAAGTGCTAAAGCTATGGGATGAGTGTATTTAAAGTGAAGGGGGTATTTTGATGTGGGTTAATCGCAACATGTTTTTTAATGTGATGAATTGTACAAATGTAAACATTATGATATTTTAAAAATCACATCATGTAATTGGGTCAGGAAATTTCCTAATTAACTCTCCTGCCACACATTTCAAGGTATTGTTATGTGACTTTACATGCTAATAGTCTAGATACAAATTGAGGTGGACTTTTAGAAAAATGCAATGTTGGACAGTAGTAGAATGACTTTGCCTCTTCTTACTTGGCTTCTGTTTCCCCTAGACCGCACCATCTTACTGCTTCTTGCCTTTGGCTGTGCTAGTTTAGTTTTTAAAGTTTGTCTCTTCTAGATTACAATGGTAATCTAGAAGATTACTGTAGAAAAGGTGATCATGTGTGGCTTTGCATTTATACCCACGGTTTACTAGAGGTTGAAGTTTTCCATAGAGGTCCAAGATCAGGAAACAAAGGATTCTGTCCCTCTGGTGGGCAGGACCAATTGTTCTAGTGAGAAGCTGGCTTTTAAACCCCTGATTGCTTCATTCCTTATTACTCCCGTAGCACTGGGGTAGACCTGGCCACGCGCCTGTCATCTCTCTCTTCCCTTCGTGGGAGGCAGCACTCTCTTCTGCTCTAGGTCTGCCAGGGTTTCCTCTGAGGGGGTAAAACGGCCTAAGGAGCTACCTATTTGAAACCTGGTGTTGCTAATGTATCAACATTATGCAGTTACAACTTTTTTAGGACTAAGACTGACATGTTCTCTGTCCCCTGGGCTCCAATCTCTCGGTTCATTTAGAAACAGGCATGTGATAAAAGGAGCATTATTTGCTCGTCTCCTTAAAATACAAACACTGAGGATTTGCCCTGTGTGCTCTTATAGTCTGTTTGAAGGTTCATGGACCATTCATTGCCTATGTGAGAACTCCTGCCGTGTATCATATAAATGCACACAGACACACACACAGGCACACACACACACAGGCACATACACACAGACACACACACAGGCACACACAGGCACATACACACACACACACAGGCACATACACACACACACAGGCACACACACAAACAAGTAGATTGTTGAACTCACAGAGATCACTGAACACAGTTCTTGGTTCTTCCCAAAATGAGGGGTCACCTGCTTTCATTTCCCACTGAGTCGAGGACTAGAATATTAGTCATTCTGTCATTCTCACACTTTTTCTTCAAGCTCCCTGTATCTTGTCAAGCAAAATGTCTTTATCTTGAGCTGGACTGAATGCATCAACCTGCAATTCTTCCATGTTTTGTGTTCATTTTCTCTTTTTATATCTCACACCCATCTTCTCAGTCATCTCCCTCATGATGGAGAGATGCTTCCTCCAATTTACATATTCAGTCTGTTGTCCTAATTCTTCATTTTCCTTCCATCATCTCTTTCATCTTCCTTCTTCAGGGGTTGTCTGGGAACCAGAGAATCCTTCTCCAAAGGCTCTGTGAATCTGTGCAGGGACCTCGGCTGCTGTTCAGACTTTTCTTCATCATTACCAAGAAAACATCCCTAACCTACCACAACATGCATTTTTGTGGACCATTTTCTTCTCCTAGGTAAACTTGCTCCAGCCTAGGTTGTATTATGGACACAGCTACTTTTAGTGTGGCTTTTTTTTTCTTAAACTACTCACTCATTAATCTACTTATTCACTCTTTTATTGGACAGATCCACACTGAGCACTTTAAGTAATGGACATGCTGTTGAGGGAGATAATCACAACCAGCTTACATCGTGGCTTATGTTGTAGCACTTTCTGTTCCTCATGCAGCACAGGAGTTTGCTGAATGAACCATCTGTCTTTCTTTTGCAGAACCATGAGGTTATTTCATTGAAATCTTTGGAGGAAAACTGAATTTGCATATTACATAACTAAGAGTTAATGAATTTCCTTTTTTACTTTTTAAAATATGGTAGAAAATAGACTAGAAAATCATCATTATTTTTAATGAACAATTCAGAAGACTACATTAACATTATTGTGAAACTGGTCTCTAGAAATTGTTTATCTTGCAAGAGTGAAACTATATACATCGAGGAGCAAATCTGATTTTCCACCCTTTTCACTCTCCAGAAATCATGATACTGGTTTTTTTTTTTTAGGTGACTGACTGCCTTAGATACCTCATATAAATCAAACTGTACCACATATGTCTTTCTGTCACTCACTTATTTTCACTTAATATAATATTCTAATGCTTATTTATACTATAACGTGACAAAAGTTTCTTCTTTCTATGGCTGAATAATATTGTTTTATATATGTGCTACATTTTCTGTATTCACTTACCTATTGTTGGGGTTGCTTTCGCTTCTTGGCTATTATGAATAAAGCTAAAATAAAATGAACAGTGCTTTCTGAGATCTCTGTTGAGATTGTTTTCAGCTCTTTTGCATATATATCCAAAAAATGAGATGGTTGGTCCAGATGGGCACTCTAGTTTTAATATTTTAATGAGCCTCCATATTCTTTATCACACCCAACTGCATCGTTTCACATTCCCACCAACAGTGAATAAGAGCTTAACTTAACTTGTTTCTTAGCATCTGTGCTAGCAGCTAGTGGGTCCCCTGGAGCTGAGCTGCACTTCACATTACCTGGTAAAAGCCCCGCTCTCATCTGGCAGCCCAAGAGACACAGCAATGTCGTCTTCCAAAGTGGAACAGGGTCTCTGTTGTGTCCTTTCCCAGGAGCAGCAGATACGAGAGTCACACACTCTGTAGATCATGTCATAACCAATAACATTATCAGTTGCATTCAGATTTTCCAGCTGGATTATCCTCTATTCTGTATTCTGAGAAACACACAAACTGAAACAAACTCTGACATTGTAATAAGGTTATTTATATTTTGGTCCATGAGATTTTACTAATATCCTCTAACTAAAATTTCTTTACAAGATTTATTAATTTATCAAAGTGTATGTCCAAGAAAGATGTTCCTAGAATTTCCTGCAGCCTTTCTGGGCAGCATGCTAACCATCTGGAAATTTGGCCCCTGAGCTTACATTTCCTCACCCTCTGGGGTGATGCGCGTGACTACATCACATGGTGTGACAAAAGCACATGAAGTTTGAAGATAGTAACCCAGTTGCTAAAAAACCCTTAACAGTGGAATATTTTCCTGAATTATCTGTGTGGTCTTCATATAATCCCATGGGCCTCAGCCTTTGGAACAGGAAGACGGGAAAGACAGAGAGATGCAAGAAGAGAAGCACAGGATGGAGAGATCTGAGGTAAGACCGTGGCTTGAGCACAATTTCTGGCTTTGAAAATGGGGAAAGGGGTTCACTGTAAGGGATCGCAGCCTATTTTGGGTCCTGGGATTGGTCTTCAGCTGAAACCAGCATGAATATGAGACCTTGGCCCTATAACAGAAAATAACTGAATCATGACAGCAACTTAAGTGAGCAAGAAAACAGACAAAGGAACACAACCCTTTCAACACCCTGATTTTGATCTAGTAAGACATGCAGGACTTCTTATGTACAGAGCTATAACATAGTGAACCTGTTGTGTGCTAAGCTGACACATTTGGGTTGATTTTTAATGACAGCAATGTAAAATTAATATACTGCTGCATCACATCATTGTAGAAATTAAACGAAGAGGTGTTAGCAAAACACAGTTTTCCCAGCAGCATGTGCCCTGTTTCTTTGTCTGTGCCCTGAGCCATGCTGATTGGGCACAGTTCTGGAACGGGGAACCCAGTTCCGCTATCACGTTGTTAGTAGGCTTGGGGCCAACCAACATGGTGTGGTCTGAGGGAAGCACAGCAGCTCAGGGAAGGGCAATCTGTGACGCGTGAAGGGAGGGAGTTTCTGTACTTAGCTTAAAATTGAGACCATGGAACAAGTCAGGGGCATTAATTCCTGTTCAAATGAGAGGAGCGACACCTTCCTGAAACATTAAACTTGCGCGGCTTCAGAGAGGAGTATAAGATGCAACCGGGAAAAGCATAAAAAGATAAATTTGTACCTACTGTAAAAGGTGGATGTTGCTATCATGTCCCTTCACAGTGCAGTGAGCCACCTGCAGCTCACAGAACGCCCTGTCCCTGGGGCGTTCGGGCAGCACAATACACAAGAAGGCGCAGAGGAAGTTACCCAGCGAGGCTGGGCTCCAGTCGCTGTGGTCCTGTCACCCCTCCCCAGGTCCTGCACATTACAGGCATGGGAGGACACATACTGCATCTATTTCACAGACAAAGTGCGCCCAAGTGTATGCTACAAATGTTAGTGTGAATCCAGGATAGGCAGTGATTTGCTCTTTGAGCTGGATTGGACTGGCGGTGTTCACCGTTCAGACTGTGCTACCTTTTAAAGAAAAATTTGTCACCTAGGTGTATTGCAGCGTGAAAGTGAGGCTGTTGGTCTAGAGAGTGGGGAGGAGAGGAGACTGTGAGAGAGGGTCCTGCCGTTCGGGTCAGTTAATAATCACAGAAATGATCCGCCGATGACGTAACAATGGTGTGTGCATTTCTCTTCCCAATCAAATACTTGGCTCAGAATCACATATTTTAAACCTGACGTTTTACATCTTCAAGTGAATTCTGGTATTATCTTTATTGTTCTTATGAAAGTGCATTATATTTCACATATCTGTCAGCAAAACGAATTCATCCAATCCTTTTTGTAAATACACTGACATTTCTGCTACTTTGAATAAATAAACAGTTTTTCTTTACCACATCTGATCAGGTTTTGTTTATCTCCATTGAATAGTTATATTTCTTAGGATTTAAAATGTTTAACAGTGATGCTTTATCAACCAGAAAATATTAATGGGGTGTGTTTACCAAAGTGCATTGACTTTGCTACGTATCTAACTGGCCATGTAATTGTATCTTGAGAAATATCCTAAGTTTATTTTTTCTCAGTGTGAGAATCAAACACAGGGCATAAGTTGAGTAAGCATTTTAACACTGAGCTGTGTCTCTTGTCCAGCATCTCATTAAAAAAATTTGACAGTAAAGTTAAAAATGCATTTGTGTTAGAGTACACTGTAGGGACAGAGAATGAGTTTGCAGGAGAGGAAAACTGCTATCAGGGTGAGACTGGGTCCTCCTTTTTATGACTGTGATATATAATAAATACCTTCATTGTGAGGACCCAGTAAAAATGCACATCATGCCTTTTCTTATTTCTTTTGCTGGGACAGGGTCTTTCTATGCCATTCAGGCTGGCCTTGAACTATTTTTGTTCAGAGTGAGAGACAAAAATACAGTGGTAAAATTCTACAGGTGTATATCTAGTATTCCCCGTGTTGCCTCTAACAGGGGTTTACCAGGAGGGAGCCTAGGCCCCTGGTTTTTTGAGGACTCTCCACACTGATTTCCACAATGGTTGCACCAGTCTCAATTCAGGGCTGAGAATTCTTTCAGTCTCTCTTCCTGTAGCTTCAAGAATATGTCCAGCCCAGCGCACCATGCCCAGTGAAATTAAGAAGTTAGACTTGAGAGGGACTCAAAACACTATACCACAATCCTAGCAGAATTCAATGAATAAAGGACCCAGAGTAAGGCTAGACCCAATCTAGCCTCAAACTTGTGGCAATCCTCCTGTCTCAGCCTCCCAAGTGTTAGGATTGCAGAAATGCACCTTCACATTGACATATGGTCGCAATTTGGTTTCCAATGATTTAGCAAACATAACAATGACACGCATGAAACATAGAGCAAAAATTACAAAACGTTAACAATTACTGACTCAGGATCAAGGTGTTTATTACATTAATATTTCAAATTTTCATCTTTGAGGTTTTTTACAACATAAAATTAGAGGGAATGGGAATATTCATATGGTGACTATGCCTCCATTTAAAAATACCTTTATGGATCAGCAAGCAACTTTGTAAAGTTAAAGGAAGTCCTGCCCAGAAGTGTTGAGACTTGATAAATCCATCCACTGAAGAAATATAAAGCCAGTGAACCAGTTGCATCTAGGTCTCTCTTTTGATGACACCAAGGGAGAAAGGATGCCTGTGTGAATGGAGCAGCTCCTGAGTCAAAGCACAGCTAGGCTGATCTCCATCTGACAGAACATCCTTGGTAAGGGGAATCCACAGAAATGTGGTAACAGAAATAAGAATGCGGGAAATGGTCTTGTAGAATGCACTCATGGGGAAATAGTGTGAGCTACTGCAGGTCATGCTACAGCTGCCTCTCAGGATGGCGCTGAAGTCTCCTGGGCCAAGAAATAGATGGGCCCCTGTTCAGTCCTTGGCTACAGAAACAGAAGCAGCTATCAACCCAGGCCTCCAGGAGTCTTTCTACCAACAGAGGATGGGCAGCTGGCTGCCTGTTAATTCCTGACCTTGCACCCAACACATGAAATTTTAAAAACTATTATTAAAAAGGCATCTGATTCCAGACATGACTGTTAGAAATAAAAGTATGGGGCTACAAATTACTGACATTGGCTCACAGAAGTTATTCTGCAAATCAAAGATCCCCTGAGTCTTCTTAGATGAGGAATAGGGTCACCGAAAGGATAAATATAAGTTTTATAATTAATCAAAGGAGGTGGGAATGGACATAGAAGCCAGTTGGCATGGAAGCAGTTGGTGTTTTGCTTACAAGCTTGGAGTGGAGGGAGGGAGGAGTGCGCGGGGCTGAGTGTGGCTCAGCTCATGCAGAGCCCTGCATACACCCCCAACACGGTAGCTCTTACACCTGACTCTGGGTTTTCAGGGAGAACTTTTGTAACTTAATGTATTATTTTTTATTTTATGAAAGAATTAAACAAAATTTCATAATAAGAGAATAGCTGTAGTCAATATTGTGTATTGTTTTCTTCAAAATATTCACTCAGAGAATAAAAAGATTCTCTCTTACAAAGAAAAAACAAACCAATAATATCGCAAAGCTATCTTTTCAATGGACTAAAAGGAACTAGTAAATGTGAATGAAATAAATTAGCGTATATATTAAAATACTTTTAATTCAGCAGAAGAGTTAATTTAGGGAATTATTAGAACTTCTCCCTACTTCCTATTTATTTATCTTCTACTTTGCTCTTTGTGTATGTGTGTATGTGTATCTTTTGTGTATGTGTGTGATTTTCTCATATAAAAGAAAACACAGTATTTAAATGTGTGTGTCTGATTTATTTCATTTAACATTATGTTCTCAAGTGGAGCTCATTTACCTACAAATGTTTCAAGGTTATCTCTTTTATGACAGAGCTGTACTACATTGTGTATAAATACCACAGTTTCCTTAGCCATTTGTCTGTTGCTAGACACACATGCTATTTCCAAGATCTAGCTATTATAAATTATGCTGTGGTAAACAGAGGTATGCATGTCCTTGTAATATGATGGTTTCAACCCTTTAGGGAAGATAACTAGAAAGGGGATGGCTGAGTTAAAAGAAATTTATATTTTTAGTTTTTGAGGAATCTTCATAATGATTTTCATAGTGGTTGCACCAGTTTACATTCCCATGACCAGTGCAGAAGAGTTCTTTTTCCTCCCATCCTCAGCAGCTCTTGTTATTATTATGACAGTCATTCTTTTTGGGGTAAGAATATATATCTCAGTATACTTTTAATTTACGTTTCTCTAATAGCCCGTGGTGTGGAGCATTTTTTAAAGGATTTATTGGCTATTTGAACTTCTTCTGAGAAATATCTATCCATTCCACTTGCCTATTTTTGGACTGGATCTTTTATTTGGGGGAGACAAATTTTGTTGAGATCTTTATATATTCTAGATGTTCCTCTTCTGTCTAAGGAAGAGATGGAAACTCTTTCGCTATTCTCCATGTTGCCCCTGTTCATTCTGTTGGCTGTTTCCTTGGCTGTGCAGAAGCTCTCTAACTTGATATGATTGAAATTGTTAATTGTTTATATTATTTCTTGTGCTATCAGGGTTCTACTAAAATGTTTGGCCTACAACTATGTCTTCAAGAGCTCTACCGATTTCATCTTGCAGCACATTGTTTATTTTAATGTTTAAATCTCTGATTCATTTTGATTTTCGTTTAGTACATTAGTGAGAGATATAGATTTAGACTTAATTTTCTGCGTATGGATAGTCAATTTTCCCAGCACCATTTATTTAAGAGGTTGTTTTTTCTCCAATGTATGTTGTTGGTCCTTTTGTCAAAGATCAAACAGTTGTATGTACCTGGGGTTTCTGCTCCCTCTGTTCTGTCCCATTGGTCCACATGCCTGTTTCGTGTATCAGGGTCCATCTGTTCTAATCACTGTTGTTTGATGCTGCAACTTCAAGTCAGGGACTAGGATGACAGTTCCTTTACTTTGGTTCCACAGGAGTGTGTTTGATATTCTGGTTCCCTGCTGGTTCGTGTGACTTTTGTCCTTGTGTCTGTTTATGGGGTGAATTAGCGTTTATTGATTTTCCTATGTGGCATCAGCCTGCATCCCTGGAATGAAACCTACTCAACCAAGGTTTATGATCTTTTCAATTATTTGTCAGGTTATCTTTGCCAATATTTTGTTAAGGATTTTTTGTTTCTATGTTTACTAGAAAGATTAACCTACACTCCTCTCTTTTGTTTGGAACCTTGTCTGATTTGAGACCAGGATAATGTTAGTTCCTGAGAATGATTTTGGAAGTATTCCTCTCTCTATTTCATTAGTAATTGTGGAGTACTGGTGCTAGGTTCCTCTGAAATTCATATAGAATTATCTGTGAGTTCATCAGGGCTTGGGCTCTTCTTAGTTGATAAATTTTTTAATAACTATTTCAATTTCATTTCCTGTGGTTGGATTATTCAAGATTTTCATATCTTCTTGATTTAGTTATGGTAATTAATATGTATTTAGCAATCTCTCCGTTTGTTCTGGGTTCTCAATTTTTTTGTCATATATGTTCGTGAAGTAGTTGGTAATTATTTTCTGGATTTCAGTACTGTCCATTGTGATTTCACCTTCTTAATGTTTTATTGTATCAATGTGTGTCTTTTCTTTTTATTACAAAATTGGCTAGGGATTTGCTTATTTTGTTTATTCTTTCAAAGAACCAGTTCTTCAGTTCATTGATTCTTTGCATTGCTTTATTATGCCAGTATATTAAATTGCAGTATATTATACTGGCTTTATGTTTTAATTCCAGAAAGTGCCATATTTCTTCCTTAATTTCCTCTGTGTCACACTGATTATTCAATAATGTGTTGCTTAATTTTATACATGTCATAGTTTTTGCTATAGTTCTCTTGCTATTGATTTCTACTTTTTTTACACTGTCATCTGATACTATGCATGATAAAATTTCTATTATTTTGTACTTACTTACCAATGCCTTGTTGGCTGTAGGGAAGTTTTGAGACACATTTAACAGGTGGTATTGAAGCAATTACAGACGACTAGGTGTAGAGTGAGGAATGATTTACATGTTTCTTCCTTGGGACGGTCAGTGAGTGATGGGAAAGAATAACTAAAGGAGGAGACTGAGGATGAGGGAGGGAAAATGAAGGAGAAGAATTAGGAGTTTTTTCTAAAATGCTTTGCTTACTCGGGCGGAACAGATCGCAGATTATACTGGCTTGTGTAGATGCATATTCAACATTTCTTTTTCATCTTTCATTTGCCCTGGCCAAGTGGGATTCAGCATGATAGAGATGGACCAAATTTCTCCAGTCTCACTTTTCCAATCTGACACATTCTGTGCTCATGATATTTTTGGTACATGACATAACTTATTTGGCCATCAACATCATTAAAGTCACTGAGTAGCTGCCAAATCTCTGCAATCATCTCTTTAAACATTAAACTTTTTTTTTAATTCCATAGAACTATTTAAAATTTCCCCAGTCAAAAATCTATTACCTCCATGTTTCTGCTTAATATAGAAAGGATCTCTCTTTTCCCTATCTGGTAGGATCACATATGCATCTCACCCTGACTCCACCTATGTATCTGACGTGGAGCCCATTGCATTTCTTCCCCGCTTGGTTTCAATTTCTTTCCCACTTTTGTACCCTCCATGTATGCATCTCTCTCCTTCCATCTCTATGCATTTTTATATGTCTATGAATTGATGGCTGGAAGTATCTGTAACATTCCACTTCATTGTTTGACCAAATAAGCCATGGAAAATTTGTCAAAATTTCTCTCTTTCCCAAACCTCTTGCCATTTTTTTTACTCTAGAAAAAAAAAATCACCAGAAAATAATTGTTTAGATGAAGGTGAAACCACTGCTAATGAGCAGTAATGTCTCTTTCACATGGATTGCATGGAGTCCAGTGGGTTTTGTCAAAGGCAGGCTGGAGGAGGCTGAGCACATGTGAGGACTCACAGGAGGCTTTGCATTCGTCCCTTGTCACACTCCTCTGTGTCCTTTCGGTGGGTGTGCTTCCCCTTGGTCTTAGTCCCTGTTTACTCACCTACCTATTGTGGGTAATAACCTCTTCTCCGCTTCTCAGAGGTTGGTATGAGAGCGAAAGAGAATAAATGTCCATGTGAAAGAGGTGAAAACTTAGAATTCTCCGAGAGGAATCACATCCCTACTTTTGCTCATTGTCTGGCCCAGGCATCATTACTGAAAGGGGGTGACAGAAAAGGAACCCGCTGAAATCCGTTTGCCAGGAAAACCACTTTGTGCTTGAGTGGAAAGTACTGATGGGTCTTCAACTTGTTTACCCACTTGGCTTTGAATATAAATGCTACTAACACTACCCTGAGTTTTGACCAATCACATCATACTAAGTAAAGCATGAGCTATAAAGATATTGTAGAAAATAATATTGTAATAATTCTGCTACCCTACATTTGTGTGACAAGTTGCAATTTACAAAGTATTTTAAAGCATCTATTATCTCATATGAATTTCAAAACAACCTTATAGGATTGGAAGTTTTTCCCCATTTGATAATGAGAAAACTGAGATTTTTACCATTAGCCAATCATTTATTCAAGTATCAAAACTACATTTGATTATATTATAGAAGCAATAGTTCAATGCTTTTATAAAAGTATTTTTCAAAGAGACAAAATGTTCTTCCCGTTGCCTCTGCAAACCATTGCTCAGCTATTCACACCTACCGCTTTCTTGCACCTGTGTGTAATTTCTGGCTTGATTCTTCATACAGCACATATATAATTATGTATTTTGGAAATGCTTCAATGACAATGTGAAGGTGGTGTTTTAAAAGTTTGGAATTACCTCTTTGTGGTTCTTTGCACTTGCTACATATGCACAGTTTCTTCCTGCAGAGTGCAACCTCCCACATACTTACAGAAAAATCTTTCACCGCTTTTGCTTTTAAATATGATTGGAAATTTATTTTTATAGCTTTGTGCATGTAGAATTTTGAATGTATAACTAACAGCAATATTTGTTGCAAAAAGAATTTGTCTTTTATACTAGTAAATAAAACAGATGGGTTTATGTCTGTGTCAGTGAAAGGATTATGAACACTAAGATGTGTCTCTGAATATTATTATCCATGGAGAAAAGAGTGCAGCCATACAAACATATGAAGAGGTATTTATAAGCATTAGAAACAGCTCTATTTTGACAATATATCTTAGCCAAGAAAATTGTATTGGGAAGTGTGGTTTCTTTCTTTCTTTCTTTCTTTCTTTCTTTCTTTCTTTCTTTCTTTCTTTCTTTCTTTCTTTGGTACCAGGAATCAAACTCAGGATCTTACTCTTGCCAGGAAGGCACTTATGCCACTAAGCTACATCCCTGGCCCAAAAATGTGATTTTTCATGTATAAATATAATCATAGTTCATGGAAATATCTGAGAGAACATTTGAGGCTCATCTCCATAGATGCTAAACGATCATGGTGGCTATTAGACATGAACCTGCGATAGAAGACAGGAGAACTCTTTTGGTAATTGACTCACACAGTGCTAATTGACTCAGGCAGTGCTAATTTTGCATGATGTTAAATTGTTTCTTTTCTAAAAGAAACAAAAGCATTCAGTAGGAGTCCCTGGAAGAACTTTGCAAAGATGACTGAAACCTAGTAACATCAGCAACAGCCTGTGTTTAGCAATGGTTTTAAATATTTGTTTTCCAAAATAACATGAGATAAAGGTTCCAGTCATCTTGCTGACTCCTATTGGAAAGCATTGGAATCATATAACAGTAAAAGTCAGATACAGAAATTCTTACCATTCCTCACAGTTTTACTTCCCTCTTTTAGTGAGTGCAGGAAGGCATTTTCAGTATTGATTCTAGAAATGATCTTCACCCTGAAGGTTGCTAAGAATATTCTTGGTGACCTCGGCGTCCCATACATGACTTGCTGTACAGTATTTAACTGTTCTTAGCATAGGTTCACAAATCATGCAAGCTAAAAATGAAACAAAGATGTGGTGACAGTTAAGGAGGATTATGAACACTAAGATGTGTCTCTGAATATTATTATCCATGGAGAAAAGAGTGCAGCCATACAAACATATGAAGAGGTATTTATAAGCATTAGAAACAGCTCTATTTTGACAAGTTGATTTGCTTAGAGGCCTCCCAAGAAATTAGCAAACGTGCTTCCGGTTATGCCTGGGTCTGTCTCGGAGCCACAGCTTGGGAATCCACACCCGCACCTGCGTTCCCGCTCTCTGGGGCTGCGCGTGAGCAGTCCCGGGGCTGCTGCAAACCACAGAGCTTTGCTGTACCCTTTTGCCGTGGTGCTCTTTTATTGTGGCTCAAAACTAGCTGACCAGGGACTGAGTCTCCTGAAATCCAAACCAATTAAATCTCTTCTCTTGTACATCATAGGTGTTAGGCATTATGTCCCAGTGATAGGATCGCTGACCAGTACCGGTATAATCTGATGCCATTAGATTGTATGAGAGGAAAGGAGGAGGGAAGGGGGTGAGATAAAGAATGAAGAGGAGAGAAAAATGGAAGAGAAGGAAAACCAGGTAGGGGAGAGGGTGGAGGAGTCGAGAAAGAAAAGAGGAGGAGAGACCCAAAGAAACACACCAAGTGAGTTTGCCCCCAGTGATCAGGGAGCCAGTAAGGATGTCTGCATAAGAATGCAGGCCCTTTGCCCCTGCTAGGCAGCCAAGGGATCCTTCTTATCTAACTTTGTGTCACAGCACATGTAAAGGAATATACCATAGGAATATACCATAGGAATATACCATAGGAATTTACCTAAGGTTCATTAGCTGTCTGACCTTAGGTAAATTCCTATGGTATATTTAATTCACTTTCACCACATATAGAGTAGGAATCCTGCTATAACCGTTTCATGGAATTGTTGAAAGGACAAAATGAAATAAAACTTATAAACTATGCGGTAGGATGTGTCTGTGTGTTTGTGGGGTGAGAGCGTGTGTTAGCCGTAGGCTTTGTATTGCTTTTATTTCTTATATTTTATTTGGCTGACTTGATTGTCTGACTTCTCAGTTCATGTTGCAGTTTGAGGTGAGGACTCGTGTCCCCTTTTTCCAGTCTCATCTTTGATCAAAGGTGAGGCCCGGAGTGGGCTGCCAAGTGAGAATCCTCAGAACAACTGTTGAGAATTTAAACATAAAAAGGAATGAATTCTCAGAGAAGACACCTGGGGGTGGATTGACCCGAATGTTTACAATGTGTTTGAATGTTGAAAGAAAGGAAAATCAAAGTGATTATTTTTTAATGTGAACTTGTTTTGAAAAGCAGACAGGGTTGTAATTCTTGTGGAATGTATCATCAGTGCCCAGTTCCATTCCAGGGCCCTAGAGGCTGATCCAACTTCCTACTAGAGATTAAGTTCACTATTTCTTATGTTTATCCCACAAGGAGGCCTGTCTTAGCTGATTACATACAGGAACTTTTTAATAGAGTTATTCAGAGGATAAATAGTCTGCCTCAGGGGAGCAAGTCTCTGCTGAAATTCAAGTGCAGAGGCTGAGTAATTCCCTAAGAAGATGAACAGCAGGGACGGGTGTGGGCTGAGTGGGCTGATAAGCAACGGAATGAAGTACTTTACAGAACTAAGATGTTAGGCTTCTAATTAAGAATTAAAAGTACTAAAGTGACAAAACCATTCTTTCCACATTTTCAACCAAGGTGGAATTATTTTATTTTGTTCAGTGAATAAACGGAAGCATTCTACCTACTCTGTTAATATTACTTTATAGAGTAGTTGTATATTCACAGCCAAATTGAAAAAAAAAAAACCAGTAGAGACTCCTCATATGTTGTCTCCCCTTCCTTTACATGTGCAGCCTCCTCTGCTATCAAAGCTCTTCGTCAGAGTGGTGCATTTAAAGGAATGAGAACCTACACTGATATCTAATTACCGAAGTACGCAGTGCACATTAGTGAACATCTACTGATAGCATTGTGTAATGCTATGCGTTCATCAGTTATAGTATTATAAACTGTTTTCATGTCCCTAAAAGTCCTCTGTGTTTCACCCATTCATTCTACCTTTCCTCCTCAACCTTGGATATTAACTAATATTTTTATTGTCTCCATAGTATTGGATTTTCTTTTTTTTAATTTTATTTAAAGAGAGGGGAAAAATAAAGCAAAACAGAAGAAAAGGGTAGAAACAATACAGAATTTCAAAAAAAAAGAACAGTAAGAAATCACTAGTTGATACATTACATATTGTCTTTCTGAATGTAGTTGTTCAAGTTACAAAATCAAAGCATACAAAGTGGAAATTCAAACAGTGAGGCTGCAAACAGCTCTGTTCTCTGATCCAACAAAAACTTAGCAACATAATTATCATTCCTACACTCTTAAATATGCATTCAGTTATATCCTTTGGACACCTGATTTTCCTCCTTTTGCTTTTTAAGTCCATTATCTGTTTAGTTATATCATGTTTCAGGTTGCTCAGTACCTTGCTGATCTGTTTTGTTGTTGTTATTTACTTTAAAAAATTTTTTTCTTATTTATTATTATTTATTATTTTATTTATTTATTTTATTTTGAAGGTAGTAAAATACAGCAGAACAAGACAGGACATAGCCAACTGAGGCAGTGCAGTGAAATTGGCCCAGAACCTCACAGCGGGCCACCGGGACAACAGCAATAGGCACAATTATATATCTGGTTTTCTTCACAATAGTTGTTCCTTCAATCAGGCAGAGCAATATCGAAGGAAATACCGAAATTACAAGAACAGAAGATTGAATAGAGCAATACCATTGATCAAAACAGAGCAAAACAGAGATAAACATATTTGCCCTCAAAGAGATGGCAGAAGAAAATCCCCCTTATTTGCTGTATCACATATAGTCAAACTCGCAAGGCATGCTCAGATCTCCGGCTCTCACTTGCTAGGTGGGGGGGAGGGGGATGGAGGTTTGATTCTTAGCCTGCATCCCAGTAGGCTCACAGCTGCCCCCCAGACGGGTGAACTGGCTGCCCGTTTTCCCAGCGCCCCAAGGTCCAACATGGCGTGGATCTCAGGAAACGCTGATATGGTTCTCACCCTGGGGCGGCCGCAGCTTGCCTGGCCACAGCCACTTGCCAGAGCAGCGTGCTGGCGGCCCCCTGCTTTCCCAGCGCCCCAGTATTGTATTTTCTATAATGTCATATAGTTGGAATCACATAAAATGTAACCTTTTCAGATTGGCTTTTTCCTACAGCATATTGCATGTAAGTTTTTCCCATGTATTTTCATTTCTTGGTAGCTCAAATCTTTCAGCACTGAATAATAATTTCCCTTGTCGGAATTTCCAGTCTGCTTATTCTTTCATCTACCTAAGACCATCTTGAAAGCTACTAATATTTATAATTATGTATGAAGTGACTATCAATATTCATGTGCAAGTTTTTTGGTGAAGGTAAGTTTTCAACTCCTTTGAGTGGATACAAAGAAGGACGATAACTGATTCCTATGGAAAGTGTATTTGTAGTTTTGTAGGAAAACACTTACACTTCTGCAGGCAGGTGCACCACTGTGTCCTCCCAGCGCAGTGAAGGAGAGGCTCTGTTGCCTCGCATCCTCGCCAGCGTTTGTTGTTGTCCTGTTCCTGGTTTTGGTCTCACTGGAAGGTATCTGCCTAGTGGAATCCAACTGTTGCTTTCATTTGCATTTCCCTGATAACACGTTCTAGGAGGTATAGTTTCATGGGTACTTTTTGTCTTCTGAACATTGTCTTTGATAAAGATATTAGTTAAAATCTTTGACATATCTTTTAATCGTTTGGATTTTTTATTCCTTAGTTTTATGAATTCCTTGTATATCTTAGATTACAGTTTATTATCAGATGTCTCATTTGCAAATGCCTGTCCATGATCTGTGGCTCGTCTTCTCATTCTCTTGGCATTTCTTTTAGAGGACAGAAATTAAAATCATCTTCACTTTGCCCATTTTGTTATGGATAATGCTCCTTATGTATCAAAAGACTCATTACTTTGCCCAAAGTATCTAGATTTTCTCTGCTTATATTCTAAGAATTTTATAATTTAGTACTTTGCTTTGAGGTCCATGATCCAAAGAGATTTTATATTTTTGTGAAGAATGTGAATTCTAAGCTGACTCTTGTCTTTTTTTTAAACATGTGGATAAACAATTGTTCCAGCACCATTTGTTCAAAACAACAACTGCCTCAGTATATCATTTGCTTCAATCATTTTTAAAAGAAAACCGTATTGTACTTCTTTGGGTCTGTTTATGGGCACCCTATTCTGTCACCTTGCTCTGTTCGTTCTTTTGTGAACTCCACTCATCCCTGATTACTGTGACTCTGTAATAAACACTGAGGTCAGGAAATATCAGTCCTCTAGCTTTGTTCTCTTTTGATGCTGTATTGGCTGCCCTGAATGTTTTTCTTTTCATATAAATATTGCAATAGTTTGTGAATAAACAAAAAGTAACTTTCTGGGACTTTAAGAATGCACTGAATTTATAAATGAAGTGCGAATAATTATTTTGACAATATTCCTCATATCCAAGAATATTAAACATTTATTTATTTTTTTCATGAGTTTAATAGTCTACTACACATATCATATATAATTTTTTTTAAGATTTCTGCTTAAGGATTTTATTTTGGGGGTGTTAATGTAAATGGCACTGTGTTTTTAATGATGTTCATTTTACATAGGAAAGCTATGGACTTTCGAATATTAACATTGTGTCTACAAGCTGGCTATAGTTGCTTAATGGTTTCAGGCATATTTTTATTGAGTCTTTTGTATTTTCTACATAAATGATCATATTAGATGTGAACAAGGAAATTTCTATTTTAAATTAAAATCTGAATGCTTTTTGTTTTCTTTTCTTGTTTTATCACCTTAGCTAGAACTAATATAATGTTCAAAAGGAAGACAGGGAACATCCTTGCTTTATTCCTTATCTGAATGAAGAAAATTTCACACACTGCTCTCTAAGGCCTGGCCTCCTAGACGTTCATCTGAAATCTGGGTGGAAACCTTTCTGACCTGACAACTTGTGTTCTGCATGGCCCTAAATCCAGAACCATCTGGATGATACCAAGGGCTTCTGACAGTGGGAGCAGTAGCCAGGCTTTCTTTTCTCTTGCCTGTGAGAGTTAAGCACCTGTGAAATGAATCTTTTTTTTTAAGAGAATAAAACAAAAGAGGACAGATCTAAGCAGGTCAGAACAGAACAATGTAAGCAACACAGCACTTCACAACAAGACAAATGGATATTAATAGTAGCTATCATAATGTCTCTGTCTTTGAAATAGTTGAGCTTAACTTTACACACAATAATGTCAAACAAAATAGAATAAAACCACTCAAGAGAATGAAAGTATTGCAAGGCATTCTAAACCAAATAATCAAAGATGGCCCCTATATTATCTCATTTTCCATAAAATATGTGTTTATATTATCATACATATTAAAATCCAACAAGACACAACATGATAGAACCAATGGTAATAGAAAAGCAAAAGCATGTAGGACTTCAGAACAAGATGATATTAAATCAACACTGGCTGCCATATTGTCTTTTCTTCAAAGTAACTATTCATACCATTACATATATTAAGATCAGACAAAACAGAATAAAACCATTCCAACCAATGAATGAAAATGTAAGACTTCAAAGCAATATAATGGTGAACCATGTTTACCATAAATTCTTATGTACTCTTACCATTTCTTACACTAGGGAGACCATATGGTATTTATACATGTGAGTTTGATTTATTTCACTTATGAGTATAGATTCAAGTTGCATCCATTTATTTATAAATATCTCAATGTGATCATTCTTTATAGCTGAGTAATATTCCATTGTATAAAAGTACCACATTTTTTTTTATCCATTCTTCAGTTGATGGGCACTTAGGTTGTTTCCAAAGTCTGGCTATTACAAACTGTGCTGCTATAAACATGGGTGAACATATATCACTGTGGTAAGATGTTTTCAGTTCTTCTGAGAATATGCCTAAGAGTGGAATAGCTGGGTCTAATGGGACTTCCAACCCCAGCTCTTTGAGGAATCTCCAGATTGACCTCCACAGTGGTTGCACCAGTCTACACTCCCACCAACAGTGCAGAAGAGTTCCTTTTTCCCTACAGCTTCTTCAGCATTTGTTGTTGGTAGTATTGTTGATCCTGGCCATTCTTTCTGGAGTAAGATGGAATCTCAATGTGGTTTTAATTTGCATTTCTCTAATGACTACTGATGCTGAACATTTTTTCATGTATTTATTTGCCATTCATATTTCTTCATCTGAGAACTAATGTGTTCATCTCAGATGCCCATTTTCTTGAGGAACAATTTGCCTAGGTCACCATCATTCTGAAACATGGTGCTCTGGTGCTTTCGTCTCAGAGTAGTCTTTCACTTTTGCAATTTTGAGGCTACAAAGGGTGAAGTCCTGCTGCTTCTTGTGATGCTCTCACACCATCTTTTTTATTCTCTTCCTTCTCAACAATCAAGATCTCCTCTGCCCTATTGTTGAAGTCCACAGCTTTACTGGTGCTTCATTTCTGACCAAACTCAAAACATTATAAATAATACTGCCGGGGAATTTTCTCTTGATTCTCACCATAAATCTGGCTAAAAGCCTCCAACTGTAGCCATGTCACTGCATCAACATTAGACTGCCTTGAAATTCCTTCTGCCGGATTAGTCCTCCATCTTTAATCTCAGTCTTAGCCAAAGTCTCTGGACATGAGCAAAACGCAGACAAACTTTCTGCCAAGGCATAACATGTATCATCCGGAAGCTAACAACCAATGCAGGCCTTCTTCCCTGCAGAAACCTGAGCCTGGTCTTTCCCAGCAGAATTTCTATGAGCATTCTAGTCTTCTGAGCTCTGACCAGAGTCTCCCATCAAGTACAGCTACCGATGCTACTTTTTCAGCTAGCATATTTAAACCTTTCCTAACTCTTCCCTTTCCCACAGGTCAGTTACAAAGTCTCCTAAACCACATGCTCAGGTGCAGATACAACAAACAACCGCTCTTCTCTGGTACCAAAATCTGTTAAAGTTACTTTTCTCTCACTCTTGAGGTAATACACCCAACAGCCAACATTAAAAGGGGAAAGGTTTATGTAGTTTACAGTTTGTAGACGTTTCGGCCCATAATTGGATGGCTCCAAGGCAGGTTGGTTTAGCAGAGGAGAAGGGAGAAGAACGTAGCAAAACAACAATGGATAACCACAGCTCTGTCTGTCTCTTGGACCTTACCCAGGCCTCTTAACGCAGCTAAGCACTCACATCCCTACTGCTGGCGCCCTTCGTGGTAGCACAGCACCGTGATTCACCTTCAGCAGCACAGACGCTAGACCCAGTTGCCTCTGAAGAAGCCCGACCTGTGACTCCGTGAGGCTTTGAGAGGACATCTAAACCCAAGATTCAACGCTCCCTAAGGAAAATGCTCCTCCGGTGGTGAGCCTGTGAGATTAAACAGTTATGCACTTCCAAAATACAGCGACCTAACAGACATAGTATAAACATTTTGGTTCTAAATTAGAGAAACAGGAGAAAAAAAGAAAGAAGTTGAAAGTTTCTAGGTAAGTCTAAAACACAACAGAGCAAACACCATCTGCTATTAAGGACTGAGAATGAATTCCTTTGGCTCCAGGGGCCACCTTTTCCACACACTGCAATAAACATCCATCCAGCAAGGTCTCAGGCAGCCCTGCTCTCACGGCATTTTGGGTCAGAGCTCACACAACCCCTTGTACACAATGAAGTCACATTCCCGCCACTGTCCCGGGGTGGCACCGCATGCTGGTCAACTTCACAGTTCTGGAACCTCAAAGAAACCTCGTTCACATAGTTTCCCTGGGACTTGCCCTCATGGGTGTTCACTGTGATGGGTCTGACCCCACACTCCCACTGGGAATTGCCACACTCCCACTGGGAATTTGCTGTGAATGCTCTGTCCTGTGACAAGTGTCTGCCTGAGTCCTGAGGCTGTCTGTGACACCCTTTTCAGTTTGCTCCCCAATCTGTCTAGCTCAGTACCACATTTTTTGACTGCTATAAACTTGAAATAAGTATTGAAATTGGGAACTGTGAGTTTTAATATCTAGTTGTTCTGTTTTTCCAATATTTCAAATTTTCCGAGTCATTTTCAGTTTCATGTGAAATTGATCATCAGTATTTTCATATGTAAAAAAGACTATTAGAATTTTGATAAAGTAAACACTGATCTTTAGAATGTTTTGGGTATTATCAACTTTCTAATACTAAATTTTCTAGTCCATTTACAGATGTGCCTTCCCATTTATTTAGTTCCCCTAATTTGAGGGAAGAGTGTTTCATAGTTTTTAGTACAGAAGTAATTTACTTCATTGGTTAAATGCATCCCTTATATTTTATTAATTGTAATGCCATTGTAAATGAAAGTATTAAAATTTCCTTTTAAAAAATTGCTTATTTTGTATACTGATTTTGTATCCTATGACTTTAATGCATATGTAGTTTGAGAATTTTTAAAAATTTTCTGTAAATAGAAAACTGCTATTTCTGAATACCGTTCGACTTTTTCCATCCTAGTTTTGGGATATTTTAATTATTTTTATTGTCAATAAAATAGCTGTTCCAGGACTTCTTTCATTACAATGTTGAATAACAGTATGGACACCATTGTCTTCTTTACCTTAAGGAGAAAGCTTTCTGTAGTTTATTGCTCAATACATTAGCTTCAAGTTGTTCTTCAGTTCTTTTAAACACATCTGGAAAGTTTTCTTTTATTCCTAATTTTCTGAGTTTTTCTTATCATGAAAAATATCATATGCTATCAAATGCTTTTTTGTGTCAACTGAGATGGTCATGAGGTTTGTTCCTTCATTCTATTTATGTGGGGCTCTACACTGTTTGACTTATTACCTTTGCATTCCTAGGATTAATTTCATGTGCTTATGATTCATAATATTTTAATATGATTTTGGGTTCAATTTGTTAGTAATTTGTTCAAGATTTTTGCATCAATATTTACTGGGGATCTTAGTCTATAGTTTTCTTATGTTTTCTCTGTCTGACTTTGGTATTTGTGTAATACTGCTTTAATACAATGAGTTATAATGTGTTCTCTCTTCTATTATGTTTGGATGGGCTTGAGCAGGGCTGGTATTCATTCTTCTTTATATCTGTAGTGGAATTTACCAGTGAAGTCATCTAGTCATTTAGTTTAATGTTTTTCTTTTATCCTTGAAAATTATTTGCAAGTACTCCTGAAATATTGTTTTTTATTTCTGGGGAACATTCTTCCATATTTTGCTGAGTTAAATGTTGATGGCCAGGTGGTTCTTTTGAGCCAGCAACTCAGATTTTATTGTGGTTGTTATTACTGTTGTTGTTACTTTTTCATTTCATCTTTGCTTCTGTGGGAGGAAGGAAGTCTTGGTTCACATTCTTTTATTTGCATTTGTAATTTCTTCATTCTCTTAGGATTAGTGATCATCATTTTATTCTTCATGTTTGCTATAATTGGATTTCAAATTATACTGCTTTGGAGTTTTATTATATAATATTATTAGGTTTCACCATGTATTATTTGTGTTGAAAAAATTTCCATAGAATGATGAACAATGATTTTATATTGTTCAATGTTTTTGGATATTTTAAGGCTGTAACACTGTCCTTGATTCCTTATTCTCATTTTTTTTTTTTGTCTTTTTGAGACAGGGTCTCTCTATGCAGTTCAGGCTGGCCTTGAGCTCACTTTGTAGCCCAGGCTGGTCTTGAACTCACAACAATCCTCCTGCCTCAGCCTCCTGAGTGCTGGGATTACAGGTGTAAGCCACCATGCCCGGCATTATTCTCATTTTTTTAATTGAGATGTAAATGTTACACATATTTATGGGTGCCATGTGATGTTTTAATGCTTATATGCATTCTGCCATATTCAAATCAGTCTTCTAAAACATATATCACCTCTTTGTGTAAAATACTCAGAGTCCTTCACTGACTTTTTAGCTTTAATGACACATGAATAGTTTATAAAATATGGCTTTCATGTATTGAAAGATGTGTTAATAGACATAGTGGAATCTATGCTAACTGATATTTAGCACTTTAGTTAAAATTTGTTAAAAAATTGATTCATTAAACTTTTTAACATGGATCCCTTCGTCTCTGTTAAGCCTTGTACACACATTACATCCTTCTGGAGGACCCAGGAGCACCATATGGATGTCATTTATTAGACAGTGCTATATTCTAGGTACTTGGGTATGTAGATTTCTTCCCATCTGATAATTTCTTAATGAAATCACATTGATGATTTCCCCTTTCAATCTTCTTTCTGTGAACTTGACTTTAAAACTTCTTAATTTTTTCAGTAATCAATAATTACTAGTTTTCCAACAGGGGGGATAGAATAAGCAAGTAGATTAAATATTTGTCTTCAAATGTATACTACCTTTTAAAATTGTTGCTCACCTGTTTTTCAAGTGGATAAGACCAGCTGGGTGAAGTGGCACATGTCTGTAATCCCTGCACTTGAGAGACTGAGGCAGGAGGGTCACCACAAATTTGAGGTCATCTAGGGTACATAGGGAGGCCCTCACAACCAAGAAAACAACAAACAAGCAAAAAAGATGTGGATAAGACTAAAGATGGGTAGGAAGATGCCTCAAAGTTGATTCTGCCAAGGGAAATGCATAAAAGTATGTATTATTCGACATTTCTAACATATGTTTTGCTAACATATGCAACTTCATTTATTTTTCATCTCATTTCTGTTAGCTATGCATTTTACTCCTGTGGTATATACCTAGTTACTTGCAAAACCATGGTTTTATCTGGGTATCTGACCTCAGTGCTTGTAACTACTTTATACCTGGTATCTACTCAGTAATCCCATCATATGGTGGCTTGTCTAAAATCCTGGAGAGTTACATTTATGAGGGTCTGTGGTAGGTACGCTGGCAGTATTCATGGGAAAGAAATGCTTCTTCATTTTCATCATATAGCCCTCCCACCACTAAATACCAGTAAAGTCACCTGGTCATCAGGACAATGAGAAAATCCGTCCCCTCCTCCAGCAAACACACACACACACATACACACACACATACTCAAACACACATTTTACACACCCCTAATTGACATCTATGAAAAAATCTTAGTCCAACACTTAACTGTGAAAGATGCTATTCAGTTTTGGGGCAGCCAAAGAAACCCCCCACCTTTCACAGACCAGTGCCATATCTGTAAGGAAAGTAATCAGTACATACATCGCTTTAAGGACTTCTCAGGCTACATAAAATTCTGCATTTTCAATGAATGAAGTACAGATGCCATTGTATAGTAGTACATTTTAGATTTCTTAAGCAAATATATTTAGACATTAATTAAATCTGTGTGGGGAAGCTCCATAACCCAGTTGAAAATGGTCAGAATAAATCCCTTTCTACTCAGAATTACTTTTGATGTCAAGAGATTAAAGCACACAGTCAAAACATAAAGTAGCTGAGTGAATAAAAAAAACTATAATCCAACTCTATGCTGTCTACAAGAGTCTGCTGTAGACTTAAATAGGTACAGGGGTTGAAAACAAAGAGCTAAAAATCTATGCAAATACTAACCAAGAGAAATCAGGTGTCTATTCTATAGCAAGTAAAATAGACTTTAAATTCAATCCTTATAAAAGATGAAAAAGAATATTATATAATTAAAAAATGTCAATTTAATCTGGAGATGCTATTATAACTGTATACGTACCAAATATAAGAGCAAATAAACATATAAAGCAAAGATTTACAGAACTTTAGAAATAGACAGTAGTACAATAGTTGTAAGAAACTCCAATATCCAATTTCTAGCAATATATAAAACGTTTATGTAGATTACCAATAAGGAAAGAAATTTGATATGCATTAAATGCCAGGTGGACCTAATAGCAATATGTAGAAAATTCTACCAAACAGCAATCAAATATTCATTTTTTTTCTCAAGTAAACATAGAACATTCTCAAGGCTGGATCACACATTAGATCATAAAATAAATATTAACAGATAAAAGAAGATTGAAATCACACCACTTATCATTTCTGATGAAAATAGCCTTATGTTAGAAATCAATAGCAGGAGGAAAATTTTAAAATACATTTTAAATGTGAAACTTAAAAACATACACTTTAATTACCAGTGAGATGAAGGACAAAGCAAAATAAAAATTTGAAATATCTTACACCAAAAGAAAACCAAACCCAATGTGTGAAAACTCATGCCAGTGCAACAAAAGTAGTTCTAAGAAGTTTAGAACAAAAGCATGCTAGGTGTAAAAAGAAACATCAAATATGATCTAAATTTACACCTCAAACAGTTAGAAAAAGAATGATAAACTAAGTCCATTGTGACAAAAGAAAAGAAATAATAAAGATTAGGTCAGAAAGAAGTGAAATAAAGTAAAAAATAATGATAACAAAATGAAGACTGGTTTTAACAAGATAAATAGACTTGTTAAACCATTATACTAACTAGGGCAAAATAGAGAAGACTCAAGTAAAATCAGAAATAAAAGAAGGGAAAATGGCAAAGTTCATACCCAGTGCAGGATAAAAACTTTCAGCAAAATGGAAAAGAAATATATCCCTGTGTAATAAGCAGCACATATGAAAAGCTCAGAGCCGATATCATCTCTGTGGTGAAAGACTTAAAAATTTCACTCCAGGATCTGAAGCTAAGCCAGCTCTCCATTTGCACTGAACACAGTACTGAAGTCCAGCAGAGCAATCAGGCAACAAAGGAAAAATTAAGTCTATTCCTATTGAATAAGATGCGCTATTATAGGAGAAAACCTGAAGGTTCTATAAAACAAAACAATGAGAAGTAATAAAACCTTCAGGATATAAAATTCAACACAAAAATCAATTGCATGTCTGTACATTACCAATGAACTATTTAGAAATGAAACTAGAAAACAATCCCACTTATAATAGGATGAAAGTGATAAAATATTTAGTGATAAACTTCACTAAAAGGGATGAAAGACATGTACATTGAAAACTATGAAATATTGATTGCATCAATTAAGGACACAAAAAATGGAAAAGTATTCTGTGTTCATAGATTGGAAGACAACACCGTTAAAATATCTTCACTCCTAAAGCAAACTACAGATTCAATATCAAATGTTGGGGCAGAGGAGAGCCAGGAGCAATGATAGTCATAATCAGGGAAAAGCTGAACCAAACACAAAACAAAAGAAAGCAACACAAAAATAAAGAGAAAAATATCCATATTTGAGACAAATGCTTCTGTGAACCCACGATTCTGGGAAGTACAATTTCTTTGTGTGGACCCAGTTTCATCGAAATGCTTCAGTCTTTCCCTTTCTGTTACATAATTCCTGCTGGCTTTTAGAAAATAGTTTCCATGGTTGATTAGACCTATTTTTTGCCTTCCTATAATAGGAAGCACCAATTATTTTGAAATCATTATGATTACATTTTTTGTTGTTGTTGTGTGAGACAGGGTTTCACTATGCAGTGCAGGCTGGCCTCGAACTCTCAGTGATCCTCTTGCCGCCGTCTCCTGACTGCTGGGGTTACAGATGTGCACCTTTATGCCTGGCATTATTCTGAAATTAGGATTCTCATTTTTTTGTATGACTAATACCTAGAATGAATCAGGCTGCTTCTACCCAGGGAAAACCACAAGAATTATCACAGAGAAAATGTTGCTAAGAGGTATAGAAACTTGGGGAACTCAAAAACTGATACAGATGACAAGGACTCAACCTGTTTTGTGGTTGGAAACACATTATCGTTTTTGTTATTAATCATGACAAGCACTTAGACCTCACAGAATCTAGGAACAGTCCTGGGACGTTATCCATCTTCTTTCTGCTTTTCTATAAATCCTATGATTTCATCAGGGAAAGTCCAGGACAGCTCAACTGAAACGAAACTAGCGTAAGAGTCACGCAGAGGGTTGCTAACACTGATGCTCTCTTTTGTTTCTGATCTTTTATGTTGTTGTAATAATCTATAATAATTTACTCTGAGTGCTGGATAAGTTGTGTTCTTTCAAAAGCTGCATGTTTAAATCCTAAATCCTGGCACAGCTGAGTATGACTGTATTTGGAGATAGTCTTTAGAGAGAGAGAGGAAACAAAGTCAAAGCGTAGGTCCTGACATGTAGGACAACCACCTTCATAAGAAGAGGTTGAAACGCAGGTTTTCATAGAAGGGAAAGCATGTAGAGAAGACAGCCGTGAAGAAGACGGTTATCTGGAGGACAAGAGGAGAGCCTGAGAGGCAAATCAACCTTGCTAGCTTCCAGAACCATGAAAAAATGTGCTTCTGCTTAAATTTACTCAATGTGGGTCCTTGCAGTTGTAGAATCTGCCTAAACCGTGCTTGGGGAAGCTTTTTCATATTTTGCTCCAAGCTGGTTTTCTGGCTCCTGCACTCTGTTCCTTATCATTTTATTTTCTCTGTCTGTCTCTGTCTCTGTCTCTGTCTCTGTCTCTCTCTCTCTCTCTCTCTCAACTTGGGGAGCATATTTCTCATTGACTTTCTTTGAAAAGGAACAGGAGGATGAGAGGTAAATTTGCTTTACACATTACAGGTTTATCTCAGTTCATGGGTATGGGCGATGCTAGCTCAGCTACCATTTTAATTTAATAATTTCATGATGTAGTTCCATCATCTTCCAGTATGCAATATCCTACAAGAAATCCAATACCTTTTTTTATTCCCAAAACTCATTTTGTGAAATTTATTTTTTTCCCCTCTCAGGAAACATTCAGAAAATTTTCTTTATTACCAGTTTTGGAAATCTCGTTATTTAATCTGAATTTGTGTCTGTCAGCTCTAGGTAATTTTTATTATTTCGTTGGTTATGTTAAATCCAATTTTTTTTAATCCTGGGGATCAAACTCATGACCTCGCACTTGCCAGGCAGGCGCTTATGCTGCTGAGCTGCGGCGCCCTTTTCCGTCCCTGCCGTGTCCTAGTCCATCCACGCCTTGTGACAATCGCTTCTCCAGGAAAAGGACGCCGCATGTGGGAATTGGGCGCGGGGATCTTGGAATGTTTTGTACTGATAATTGTAGTTTGTGTAGTTCACATGTGTATGTTTTTATGTAATGCTCAATATGGAGTCGAGGGTGGAGACTCCAGGGGGGTTGCTGGAGGCCCTCTAGATAACCCCTTTGTGAGGACTGGTTGTGGGGTTTTGCCTTCTGTGAGTAGTGTGAGAGAGTTTATGCAGGAGCTTT
>PVLA01012823.1:0-41326 GCA_004027455.1 Hydrochoerus hydrochaeris | reverse complement strand
GCCCTGAGCCTGGGGCTCTCCCTGCTTGGGGTTGAGGTTAATTAATACCTATTGCTTGGGATTGTCTCTGCCTGGCCCTGGGCCTGGGGTGCTTCCTACTTGGGGCTGGGGGTTGCTGCCAAGGTTAGCAAATATATATTCCAGCTTCTAAAAAATAAAGCGAATTCAGATTCACTCACAGACTGGTGTGCAGTGTCTTTTGTCTCTCACTCGCCGACTCCCTGTCCACCTTTGGGAAACCCTAGCCCTGAGTTAGAATTTCAGATTTAAATTCATCGATGAGGTCAGGGATGTATTTCTTTATTTCCAATGAGGCTGTCTCTGACATTACAGTTTGCTGTTCTCAACCTCCTCTGCATTTACCTCTGTTGGACTCACTTTCCCTGGTTCCGCAGTTGGGAACCTTTTGCTCTTTCTCTGTCTTGTCATGTTTGCAGCCCCCTTCAGACAGGTGGGTGGGAGGTCTCTGGGCCTTTCGTATTGCTTACAGTTGTTCTGCAGTGCACTTGCTAGGGAAGTACTGCCCCCCAGTCCACTGCGGATCTGTGAGTTGCACGCTGAGAGCTGGCTTCTCCCCCTACACTAGTCAACCAGTTTATGCTTTAACAAGTTTGTGTGTTCCCTGGAGATGCCACTGGCCCAGAAAAGCCTCATCCCTGGCTATTGGGTTTCAACCAGGGGTGTGGCCCTGCCCAAGCAGATCCCACCAATCTGCTTTGGACTAGGAGTTATCAGTGGACACTGCCTAGGGTTTTGATTCTAGCCGGCCCTGCCCAACTCCAAAATGTCACCCAGCCAGTCCTCCCTGTTTGGGGAATCCAGTTCCCATCACTCACCAAAGTTTGTGCAGCTCGAATAGCTTTTTCCACTCCCTGTCTCAGGGCCTCCTCCAGCCAAGGGTCTGGAGCTCACCAAGCCCTGCTCTCGGCAGGGCCGCAATCCCAGCTTGATCGTGAGTCACCTGACTTTAAGACGTGCGGGTACAGCAGTCAAGGCTTGCCCAGCTCCAGCCCTCAGTCTGTGCTTCTTTTTCTTCTTTCTTTCTTTTTTCTTTTTCTTTTTCTTCAGTTTCTTCCTGGGTCATGAGAATTCCTCTCCTTTTGTCTGGCTTTCTCCATGTTGCCAGATTCCAGTGTCTGAGTTGTTTTTATTTATTTATTTATTTATTTCCTCA
Organism: Hydrochoerus hydrochaeris; assembly: GCA_004027455.1. Taxonomy (NCBI): domain Eukaryota; kingdom Metazoa; phylum Chordata; class Mammalia; order Rodentia; family Hydrochaeridae; genus Hydrochoerus; species Hydrochoerus hydrochaeris. Next base: position 40,152 of record PVLA01012823.1, on the reverse strand, counting down.
GAGAGGCTCTTTTATTATGCTGCCACTTAGTCAGCCATCTTGCAATCTCTCAATGCTGTTTTAATTTGCATTTCTAGAATGACCAGTGATGGTGAAAATTTCTTCATATATTTATTTGCCATTCATATTTCTTCATCTGAGAACTATGTGTTCATCTCCAATGCCCAGTTCTAGAGAGGGTCTTTGAATTTGGGGGGCTTGATGATGTTCTGGATATAAGTCCTTTGTCTGAGGGATTGTTGGCTAAAATTCTTTCCCATTCTGTGGAGTTTCTTTTCACTTTGTTGAAAATTTCTTTTGTTGTACAATTTCTTGTTGTAATTTGTTGGTAATTTCTTTTGACGTACAAAAACTTTTTAGTAATATGAGATCCCAGTTGTTGATTCTTTGGAAGTATTTCATGTGCAGCTTGCATTTTATTCATGAATTCTCTTACTACCCCATGTCTCCAAGATTTTTACCTACTTTGTTGTCCAGTAGATTTAGTTTTCCTGTTTTAATATTTAGATCCTTGATCCACTTTGATTTTAGTTTAGTGTATGGTTATAGGCATGGTTCTATTTTTAGTATTTGGCATGTGGAAAGCCAGTTTTTTCCAACACTGTTTATTAAAGAGACTATCTTTCTTCCAATGGACATGTTTAGCCCCTTTGTCAAATATCAGGTGGCTGAGTGTCTTTGTAGTTGTGCTTGCATCTTCTAATCTGTTCCATTGATCCTCAGGTCTATTTCTTTGCCAGTATCATGCTGATTTTATCACTGTGAGTTTGTAGAATAGATTCAAATCAGGAATTGAGATACGTCCCGCCTTGCCTATGTTGCCCAGAATTGCCTTTGTTATTCTAGCTTTCTTTTGTTTCCAAATGAATTTTAGGAGTGTTTTCTCTAAATTTGTGAGGTATGTCAATGCTATTTTGATTGGGATTGCATTAAATCTGTATAACAGTTTTGGGAGTATAGCCATTTTCACAATGTTGGTTCTTCCTAGCCAAGAGCAAGGAATATCCTTCCATTTTCTAATATCCTCTTCAATCTCCTTTTTCAGCATAGTATAATTTTCAGCATATAGGTATTTTACATTTTTAGTTAGGTTGATTCCTAAGTATTTCATTTTTTTAGATGTTATAGTAAAGGATGATATTTCCATAATTCCTCTCTCTGTGAGTTTTTTGTTTGTGTACAGGAAGGCTATTTATTTTTGAGCATTGACTTTGTATCCAGCTACACTGATTAATTTGTTTATTACCTCTAGAAGTCTTTTAAGGGAATTTTTGGGGTCTTCTATGTAAAGTATCATGTCATCTGCAAATAATGATAATTTAACTTCTTCTTTTCCTATTTTTATGCCTTTTGTTTCTCCCTCTTGTCTGATTTCTCTGGCTAATATTTCCAGAACTATACTGAATAGGAGTTGTGATAGTGGACATCCTTGCCTTGTTCTTGATTTTAGAGTAAAAGCTTTCAGTTTTTTCCATTTATAATGTTGGCAGTTGGCATAAAGGCATCTATAGATGGCCTTTATGAGACTGAGGTACATACCTTCTATTCTGAGTTTCTGTAGGGCTTTTATCATGAAAAGATGTTGGACTTTATTGAAAGCTTTTTCTGCATCTATTGAGATGATCATGTGATTTTTATTTTTGGCTCTGTTGATGTGGTGCATTACATTTATTGATTTGCATATGTTAAACCATCCCTACATTCCTGGAATAAATCCCATTTGGTCGTGGTGCATAATTTTCTTGATGATTTGCTGCATTCTATTTGCCAATATTTTATTGAGAACCTTTGCATCAATGTTCATTAGTGAGATTGGTCTATAGTTCTCCTTTTTGGTTGGGTCTTTCTCTGGTTTTACTGTCAGAGTGATGCTTGCCTCCAAGCATAAGTTAGAGAGGACTGCTTTTCTCTCAATTTCATTGAAGTGTTTAAGGAGCATTGGCATTAAATCTTCTCTAAGATTTTTATAGTATTCAGCTGTGAATCCATCAGGACCTGGGCTTTTCTTTGTTGATAAGTTTTTAATTACATTGTTGATTTCTGTAGTTATATTGGGTTATTTAAAATTGCTGTATCTTCTTGGTTGAGCTTTGGTAGTTCATATGTTCCTAGAAATCTGTGCATTTCCTCAGTGTTTTTCACCTTATGTGAATAGAGATTTTCAAAATAGGTATTCCTGATCTTTTGAATTTCCATGGGCTCTGTAGTAATTCCTTCTTTTCAGTCCTTTTTGCATGGATTTGAGTTTTTTCTTTCTTTTTCTTGATAAGTTTGGCTAGGGGTTTATCAATTCTGTTTATTCTCTCAAAAAAACAGCTTTTTGATTCATTAATTCTTTGTATTTTTTTAACTTCAATTGCATTAATTTCTGCTCTAATCTTTTTAATTTCCTCTCTTCTATGAGCTTTGGGTTACACCTGTTGTTCCTTTTATAGAAGCTTCAGAAGTAGCATTAGGTTATTTATTTGTGTTTGTTCCATTTTCTAGATGTGACTATTAATTGCTACATACTTTCCTCTTAGGACTGCTTTCATTGCATCCCATAGGTTACAGTATGTTGTATTTGCATTTTCATTGAGTTGTAGGTATTGTTTTATTTCCTCTTTAATTTCATCTGTAGCCCACTGGTTATTCAGAAATTTGTTGTTTAATTTTCATTATGCAGGTTGTGCAGGGTTTTTTGTCATTGATTTCCAGTTTTAGTTGCTATGATCAGATATTATACATGGGATAATTTCACTCCCTTTGCATTTAGATAAAAATACTTTACAGGTTAATATATTGTCTAATTGGAGAATGACCCATGTGCAGCTGAGAAGAACGTATATTCTGATGTGGTTGTGTGGAACATTCTTTCAACACCCACTAAGTCCATTTGCCCACAGGTATGATTCAGTTCTGTTATTTCTTTTCTGGCTTTTTGTCTAGTTGACCTATCTCTTTGTGACAGTGGGGTATTAAGGTCTCCTATTACAATTGTGTTCTTGTGTGTTTGGTTTTTTATGTCCATTACTATTTGTTTTATATAGTTGGGTGCTCCTGTATTTGGTGCATATATATTTATAATTGTTAGTTCTTCCTCTTGTAGTTTTCCACTAATAAGTATGAAGTGGCCTTCTTTATCTCTTTTAATCATTTTAGGTTTGAAGTTCACTTTGTCTGCAAACAGAATAGCTACCCATGGTTTTTTTCTGAGTTCCTGTTGCATGGAATACAGTTTTCCATCCTTTGACTTTTAATCTATGAGTTTCTTTTTGAGTCAGATGTGTTTCTTGTATACAGCATATTGTGGGATCCTGTTTCTTGATCCACTTTGTCAACCTGTTTCTTTTGATAGGTGAATTGAGCCCATTTACATTTATGGATATCACTGGCTTGACTTTGCCATATTGTGTTCCTATTGTTGATTTCGTGCTTTTCTCCTTTGTTTAATTTCTTCTCCATCCTGCTGGTGTCTTTCTCTTGTTGTTCTGGAGATTGTGGTCATTTTTATCTTTATCTAGTATGTCTTTCTGCACTCTTTCCAAGGTTGGTTTGGTGGACATGAATTTCTTCAGTTGTTCTTTGTCATGGAAGTATCTTGTTTCTCTATTAAACTTGAAAGACAATTTTACTGGGTACATCAGTCTGGGTTGAAAGTTGTTTTCTTTCAGGGCTTGAAATGCTTCACTCCAAGCTTGTCTTAACCTGAAGGTTTGTGCTGAAAAGTCTGCCGTGATTCTAATAGGCTTTCCTTGATAGGTGAGTTGTGTCTTTTCTCTGACAGCTTTTAGTATTCTGTTTTTATGCTGTATGTCTGAGATTTTAATTATTATATGCCTGGGTGTAGATTTTTGTTGGTTATGACTGTTTGGTGTCCTATATGCCTCACTTATTTGTATATCAGATTTTTTTACCATTTGTGCCATTACTCTGTGAACAGCTTAGTTATGCCCTTTGCATTGTCTCCTGACTCCTCACTGATGCCTATTAATCTAACATTGTTTCTCCTGGCATCATCTTGAAGGTGCTGGATTGTCATTTCATGTTGCTTTGTTGTTTTTATAAGTTCTACTCTTTCATGATCGTGATCTGCAATCCTGCCCTCAAGGTCTGATATTCTATCCTCAGCTTCATTTAAATGGTTTTGGCAGCTTTCAATACAATTTTTCATTTCTCGGGTTTCTCTTTGGATTTGATTCATGGATTCTGCTTGTTTTCTGCATTGTTCATTCAGAGTTTCAATCAATTTCCCATGCTCCTGTATTTTTTAAAATATATTTCTTTTCTAGCTATGTTAAGCAACTCATTTATTAAGGTTGTTATTTCTGTGTTTACATAAGACATTACTTCTAATTTGAATTCTATAGCCTCATGGAATTGTTTATTTACTTCTTTTGCTATCTTTTCAGATTTCTTGTGTATGTCTTTTAAAGTCCTCTATTTTATTGTCACCTGTACTTGCTCTGGATGGACTAGATGTTTGAGATTGCATTTTACCTTTTCGTTTAGTCATTTTCACCTTTTGGCTAAATATCTGTTCTTTGCATTGCAATAGCCACAACTGTCCATAGTGTGAGTTTTAGGGTACTACTGTGTGGTTGATGTTTGTCAAATTGCTGGGTACCACAATGAAGAGGAGATGCAGTCACCTGAATTCCTCCTACAGGGCCTGTTGGGTGAGTCTTATATTCTTTCTGGGCTAACTAGCCTAGAAGTATTGATGTAGGGCAACTCTTAGTTTCTGCTATTGTTATATCTTCAGGTTGTTTCAGGTCACCAGATCTCCCTAGCTATAGTGTTTGTGTCAGCTGAAGCCCTATTGTGTCACTGGGGGTCTCATAAGCTCTTTTAATTTTCTCTAAGTTGGTGGAGAGTTATTGGCACACTCCTCAACCTGTCTGATCTTCTCTGTGTGGGTGAGGGGATTACACACTCTCCTTCCAGGTTTGTCAAGGTCCTACAGTTGGAGGGAGTTACACTTCTGCTCCTATTTACCCACTGCAGACCTCTACTTTAGGGGCAAACTCACCACACTGACTGGGGCCTGCTGAGGTCTTCTGTTTGGGAGAGGGGTTCCTGAGTCTCTCTTCCAGGCAGCACAGAAATCCACTGTAGTCCAAGGTTCCTATGTTCTTGGTGGAAGAGCAGTCCCAGCAGAAGCAGTCCCAGGCAGCTTAGGCCTGCAGCAGACTTACCCGATGTTCCTGGTGGAGGGGTGAGCCCAATGGCAGCAGTCCCAGGCAACTTAGGCCTGGGAGTTGCAGGCAACTCAGGCCACCAATATCCTCAGTGGAAGTGTGGGCCCAGCAGTCCCAGGCAACTCAGGCCTGTAGCAGGCTGACCCAATGCTCCCAGTGGCAGGGCAGGCCCAATGGCAGCAGTCCCAGGCAGTTTAAGAAAACAATTTTCTACAGTCCTAGTTATGTTATATAACTAAAATGTTCCCTGTAAGTCTCATTTGTTAAGAATAAGCTTTTGCAAGTTTTAAGTATTACGAGGGCATTATGTTCATCAGTAGATTAATCCATAGTTGAATTGATAGCTGAATGTAATGAGTCTACTGTCTTCTCTTTTGCTGGTTCTTTACTTTCATAGGATGACCATCTTTTTTCTGTCATGTCCAATCTTTTTCACTGGAGACAGGTAATCATGGGCTAAATTCTCTGGAACTTTAAATCAAAACAAGCCTCTCTACCTTTATGTTTTGGGTAACTGGTATTTCACTCCAATGACAAGAAATTTGCTACTACAGTCTCTTTTATCTAGGCTCTAATTAAAATATCAACAACTAGTACAACTGAACTCACTCCTTTACACTCTATAAGTTTTTTATTACTCTGCTTTGAACTATTGGATGTTTTTTTCTAGCACTTGACCTCTCAAATGCAACTGAGTTAAAGAGCATAAAGTTTTAACAACTGATAAAAGTTGGAATGTTGTGTTTTGAAGATATATTGTGGTCTTTTACTATATATATATATATATATATATATATATATATATACACACACACACACACACACACACACACTTTAAAGCCATCTACATCATTCCTTTGCATCCTATTTAAATAGCTTTAATATCAGTGCTTTTTAATTTATTTGTGTTCAGGCATCTTTTTTTGAAAAAGTGATTAATACTATGATTTTATAATTTTTTTAACTTTAGAGAGAATAAAACAAAACAAGGCAAAACAAAACAAAGTAGAACAAAGAAATCAGAACAAAACATTGTACAAACAGGATTTCAGAACAAGACAACAGGGAATCAACAGTGGCTACCATAATGTCTCTCATTTTCTTCAAAATAGTTGTCCATACCTTCACATACAATAAGTTAATACAAATCAAAATAGTATAAAAGCAATCAAAACAAGAATGAGAGCTCTACAGAAATTATACAAGTAAATGTAAATACTTAGCTTTCCAGAAAACTTAGGACAAGAAATGTAACACAATGACTTCTCAATGTCTGCCCAGATATATACACAGATTTTGGGTCGAAATCCCTCATGTGGCTGTTCTTCTGTTCTAGTGGCTTTCCCCCCTCCTTTCTTACTCCCTCTCCCTTTTCTGTTTTCTTTCTTTCTTTCTTTCTTTCTTTCTTTCTTTCTTTCTTTCTTTCTTTCTTTCTTCCCTTTTAGAATGTTTTTACTTTCTTAGTTATCCAATCTAAAGGCAACTCATTGGAGCCAAGCAAGGAACTTGTTTATAAAGAAGGATACTAATGCTGAAGAATTCAAGGTTAATGGGCAAACATGAGTACAAATTATTTCAAATTATCCAGAAGGGATAATACTTGCATTTATGATTTGTACTTTATAGGCAACATTTCTCTAAGTTTGAAAATCTTCCAAAACAATTAGTAAAAAAGCTTCAAGCTTATATAAAATGTAATCATGTCTGAGACTTTCTGTAGAAATCAAAACAAATATGAAATTTTTTTGCATGTCAAAATAAATCTCCAGCATAGCCAAAAGAAAACCATCAAATTGGTAAAAAAAAAAAAAATCTTAGTAAATGGTCCCTCAAAGGACTTCTATCTAGAATATATAAAGAATTAAAAAAATCAGATCCCCAAAATTCAAAGATCCATTCCAGAAATGGGGATCTGAGATGAATACACAGTTCTCAGATGAAAAATACAAATGGCAAATAAATACATGAAAAAATGCAAATTAAATTGGAGAAATGCAAATTAAAACAAAACTGAGGTTCCATCTCACTCCAGAAAGAATGGCCAGGAAAAAGAAAACTACCAATAGCAAATGCTTAGAGAGGCTGTGGAGTGGGGGAAGGAACTCTTCTGCACTGTTGGTGAGAGTGCAGACTGGTGCAACCACTGTGTAGGTCAGTCTGGAGGCTCCTCAAAAAGCTGGGGTTGGAAGTCCCATTTGACCCAGCTATCCCACTTCTTGGCATATTCCCAGAAGAACTGAAAACATCATACCACAGTGATATATGTGCACCCATGTTTATAGCAGTACAATTTGTAATGGCCAGATCTTGGAAACAACCTAAGTGCCCATCAACTGAAGAATGGATAAAAAAATTGTGGTACTTTTATTCAATGGAGTACTACTCAACTATAAAGAATGATTATATTGAGATATTTATAAGTAAATGGATGCAACTTGAGGCCATACTCATAAGTGAAATAAGTCAAACTCACATGTGTAAACACCATATAGTCTCCCTAGTGTAAGAAATGGTAAGAGTACATAAGATACAAAAAGCTCAAAAACTACAGTGTAAGGATAAGAACCTGCTCAAAGGGGAATAATAATATCTCAGGGAAAATGAGGGAAAAGAAAAAGGAAGGGAAAAGAAAAAATGTCTAAAATTATATAAACACATTTAGGATTACTAAGATGAGTGCACTACAAACTCTGTAAGTTCTTGGAACAAAATAGTTATCATTCATAGGATTGGAACAATTGTGCACATTATTGTATAGTGATCTGAGGAACTCTGGAAGATCAGTATGTAAAATAACAACCCTAGTTATGTTCCTACTACCTTGTTTTGAAGGCCTATATTGTCAGTGTTCTAGGCTCTTTGCTATTGTTGTTTACATGTCTTTTTCATTTCGTGGTTTTCTAGGAATTTGTTTTGTTTTGTCTTGGTTTGTTTTGTTTTTCCCTCTAATACAGAAAGTATAGTTATACACATAGAGACTCATGCATGAGTAGAACTTCTAAAAAGCTTATGAGACCCGATAATATAGTACATGATGAAATGAACAGGTACTTTGAAGAAAACGGGACACTGAGGTACCCAGTGCTGATTCTGTACTATTATGATGTGAAATCCACCAATAATATTATTCTTTGTTCAGAGTGTTTTTAGTCTGTTTTGTTTCATTTAATTGCAACATGCATGAAGGTATGGGCACCTATTTTGAAGAGAATGAGAGACATTATGGCAGCTATTGTTGACTTCCTTATTGTCTGGTCTTGAAGACCTAAAATGCCTTCATCATCCTGTTCTGATTAGTTCTATACTATATTTTTTTGTATGAATTCATTGTATGTGAAGATATGGAAAACCGTTTGGAAGAAAACAAGAGACAATATGATAGACAGTGAAGATCTCTTGTTGTCTTGCTTTGAAATTTGTGTCTCTTACATTGTTATTTTATGATCTGTTTTGTTCTGTTTAATTTTACTCTTTTTAAAAATAAAACATTAAAAAGAAGAAAACTATAAGATAATAAAAAAAACTGAAATGGAAAGAAGGCAGATTACTTTCCTGAAAGACACACACCTACCTTTATAACCTTACTTGTTAACAATTTAAGAAAATTCTCTTCTCTGTCAAACATTATTGAGCTCAGGGAAGCAAGAAAGATTATAAACATTTTTGAGAAGGTAATAATTAGCTATTTCTCAGTATTTAACCTAATGCTAAAGTTACATATTTATTTTATAATAAGCTTTTTAGTTACACTCAGGGCAATGTTAAAAAGAAGACCCTGATAAAATATGAAACTATTTAGTAGCTATTCAACTCATAAGCTGCCCTCAGCCCCATGCTATAGATAGAAGGGTAATTACAGCCCATTACCAAATTACTCACAGTTATCCTTTGATATTGTAGTTAATACAGAGTCCTCATTAGCATAAATGTTATTAACATATTTCACACCAATTCTGATAATTTTAAAAGAGTGATCATTGTCTAGTTAAAGAATATCAATTTGGCATGTTTTCTTTATTTCCTTCCACCACTCCTGTTGAAATTTCAGAACTGGTGGCAGACTCAGAACAAGGAAAGTAGTGTGACGAACATGTGTATGAGTTGTTAAGCTAGGAGAAAACAATTTTTATTTTTTTCTATATTCACAGAGACTGGCATAGCTTGGCAGATGTTTGATGCAGTATATTTGATATCTCTACCTGAACAATTGCACTGAGGCCTCACACTTTATCCAATATTAAAGTTATTACTTTTGCCATGCCACAACTTCTCCTTTTAAATATATCCCTATCTATTGAAGCTGAAATTCTGGAAGTCATCTTCAAAATTACTTTTTCTCTCTAGCCAATAATCTACTACTGTGTCTCAGTACTCTAAATTACTAATACGTCTGAAACCTCTCCTCTTTTCTTCATCTCCTCCTATAACAGCTTGGTCCATGCTGCTATCACTCTGTATGTCTCCAATTGATATTTTTTAACATTTCCCCACCCATGTGTTTTTTCTCTTCAGTTCCTTCTTAATACAGAAGTCAGAGTTACTCTTTTAAATAACAATGTGCTGTTGCTGACCGATAGTGTCATTCTCTCCCAAATTCTTCTCAATATCTGCATTGTAAAATCTGAAATTTTAACCATGGTCATCTGCATGATTCAAGCCTACTCCTCTGAACTATAATTTCCTTCTCTTATTGCCATCACTTCTACTGCCTTTGATAATTCTCAGCCTCTTCCTGTATAGTGCTCTGATTGTGACCAATGTTTTTATTTATACTTTGTACACGTTGTATGTGCAAGACCTATTTAGCCCTCATATCTTAGAATGTCACTTGCACATGTTTACCCAGCTATCATAGATCAGCCATCTTATTTCTTCCTATTGAAAATAGATTTTGCTTGATAAAACTTAAAGCAACTCTAATTAATCAATTATGCCATTTACAACTGACTCACTTTCTAGATTAAAATATATTGAGAAATTTAAATCAGGTTTTTACTTCTTATATGTAGTGTCTGGAATGGTTTTTAATCAATGGGTTTCAGTAACTATTTAATGTATCAATGAACTGTGCATCATAGACATAGACATTAGAGAATCAAATTTTTTATACCAAATATGTCTCTAATTTCCTAGAAAAGATTAAAGAATCACTATAATAATTTAATGGGGTTATTTAATGCGGTTATTTACATGATTCTATTATGGCAATATGAATTTATGTCCTAGCAATGTAAGGAGATATCTATATCTATCTATATCTATAATTAATTTTCTGCTTTTAAACTCTCATCCTTATTTTTAGTTACTTTAGAATGATCTGTCCATTGTCCTATCTAAAGCCAATCCTTTTCATCCTAAATATGCAAGAACATCACTTCCTTCTTGCTAAATTTTCCTCACTAGAGAAACTTTCTTATCAACATACAAATATGCTGTTACTTTTTTTATCAAGGACAAAGACAAATAAAAAAAAATCTTATCATCATAACTTATGCAATTAAAGCCACATTTTCTGATTTCTCTTATAAACTTCTCAGTAAAGATATTTATTGTTACTTTTCTTATGTCTCATTTTACAATCTTTATTTTTTAAATTTTTTTATTTTAAAGAGAATAAAACAAAAGAGGACAGATCTAAGCAGATCAGAACAGAAAAATGTATGCAACACAGCACTTCACAAACAAGACAGCTGGATATTAACAGTAGCTTTCTTTCATAATGTCTCTTTTTTTGAAATAGTTGAGCTTAGCTTTACACACCATAATGTCAAACATAACAAAATACAATAAAACCACTCAAGAGAATGAAAGTATTGCAAGGCATTCTGAACCAAATAACAAAAGATGAACAATGGCTACTATATTATCTCATTAACCATAAAAATTTTGTTTATACTATCATAAATATTAAAATCCGGTAAGACACAACATGATAGAACCAATGGTAATAGAAAAACAAAAGCATGGTAGGACTTCAGAGCAAGATGATATTAAATCAACAATGGCTGCATATTGTCTTTTCTTCAAAGTAACTATTCATACCATCACATATACAAACAAAACAGAATAAAGCCATTCCAACCAATGAATGAAAACATAAGACTTCAAAGCAATATAATGGTGAACCATGATTACCATAAAATCTTCTGCACTCTTACCATTTCTTACACTAAGGAGACTATATGGTATTTATACATGTGAGTTTGATTTATTTCACTTATGGGTATGGAATCAAGTTGCCTCCATTTATTTATAAATATCTCAATGCAATCATTCTTTATAGATGAGTAGTACTCAGTTGTATAAAAGTACCACAATTTTTTATCCATTCCTCAGTAGATGGGCACTTAGGTTGTTTCCAAAATCTGGCTATTGCAAATTGTGCTGCTATAAATGTGGGTGCACATATATCACTGAGGTAAGATGATTTCAGTTCCTCTGGCAATATGCCTAAGAGTGGAATAGCTGGGTCAAATGGGACTTCCAACCCTAGATTTTGAGGAATCTCCAGACTGAACTCCACAGTGGTTGCACCAGTCTACACTCCCACCAACAGTGCAGAAGAGTTCCTTTATCCCCACAGCCTCTCCAGCATTTGTTGTTGGTAATTTTGTTGATCCTGGCCATTCTTTCTAGAGTGAGATGGAATCTCAGTGAGGTTTTAATTTGCATTTCTCTAATAACCAATGATGATGAACTTTTTTGCATGTATTTATTTGCTATTCATATTTCTTCATCTGAGAACTGTGTGTTCATCTCGGATGCCCATTTTTGGATTGGGTCTTTGAATTTTGGAGGTCTGATTTTTTTTTAATTCTTTATAATTTCTAGACAGAAGTCCTTTGTCTGATTGACAGTTCACTAAGACTTTTTCCCAGTTTGTGGGTTTTCTTTTCACTCTGCTGGAGATTTCTTTGGATGTGCAGAAACTCTTTAATAAGATGTGATCCCAGTTATTGATTCTGGAAAGTATTTCCATGCAGTTTGGTTCTTGTTCATGAATTCTCTACCAACCCCTATGTCTTCAAGATTTTTACCTACTTTGTCTTCCAACAGATTTAGTGTTTCTGTTTTAATATTTAGATTTTTGATCCACTTGGATTTTAGCTTAGTACATGGTGATAGGCATAGGTCTAATTTTAGTTTTTGGCATATGGATAGCCAATTTTTCCAGCACTATTTATTAAAGAGACTATCATTCTTCCGGTGAATGTGCTTGACCCCTTTATCAAAGTTGAGTGTGTTTGTAGTTGTATCTTCTTGTCTATTTCATTGACCTTCAGGTCTATTTTTATTCCAGTACCATGTTGATTTTATTACGGTAGCTTTATAGTATAACTTCAAGTCAGGGATTGTGATGCCTCCTGTCTTGGCTTCGCTGCTTAGAATTGCCTTTGCTATTCTAGGTCTCTTCTGGTTCCAGATGAATTTTAGGAGTGATTTCTCTAGATCTATGAGGTATATTAGTGGTATTTTCATTGGAATTGCATTGAATCTGTATAACAATTTTGGGAGAATGGCCATTTTCACAATATTTATTCTTCCTATCCATGAACAAGAGATGTCTTTCCATTTACTGAGGTCCTCTTTGATTTCTTTTTTCAGGGTAGTATAATTTTCCCTGTACAACTCTTACATCTTTTGTTAGATTAATTGCTAAGTATTTAATTTTTTTGGATGCTAATGTGAAGGGTGCGGCTTCTCTTAATTCTGTCTCAGTGATTCTGTTGTTAGTGTATAAGAATGCTATTGTTTTTTGAGTATTGACTTTGTATCAAGCTACATTGCTGAATTTATTTATTATATCTAGGAGTCTTTCAACAGAGGTTTGGGGGTCTTCTATGTAGAGTATCATGTCATCAGCAAATAATGATAATTTAACTTCTTCTTTTTCTATCTTTACTCCTTTTATTTCTCTCTTTTGTCTAATTGCTCTGGCTAGTATATCCAGTACTATGTTGAATAGGAGCATTGATAAGGGACATCCTTGTCTTGTGCCTGATTTCAAGGTAAAGGCTTTCAGTTTTTGGCCATTTAATATGACACTGGCTGTTGGTTTGCTGTAGATGGCCTTTATTATATTGAGGTAAAGACCATCTATTCCAATTTTCTGTAAGGTTCTTATCATTAATGGGTGTTGGATCATATCAAAAGCTTTTTCTGCATCTATAGAAATGATCATATGATTCTTACTTTGGCTCTATTGATATGGTGGATTACATTTATTGACTTACGAATGTTGAACCATCCCTGCATGCCTGGGATGAATCCCACTTGGTCGTGGTGTATAATCTTCTTGATGTTTTGCTGCATCCTGTTTGCTAATATTTTATTGAGAATTTTACAATCTTTCTTAGACCACTTTATTCAACATATTCACAAAAACTCAAAACACTTATTCTCGTGAAGTTTGTCAATAACCTTCACTTTGCCAAATGCAAGAACCATTTCTCAGTCACTCTCTTCCTTTGATATTTTAACATAAATTATCACCTTCTCTTCAATGCACCTTTTTATGTTGAGAATCACTGCTTTCTATTGGCTTTTATGTATCTCACTTGCCATTTCTTCTTTATTCTTCCCTGCTGGATTCCCCTTTGGTTGCTGATCCATAAATATTGGTATTCTTTAGTGATGAGTATTTGATATTTTTCTCTGCTATTTTTATCTATGTACTAAGAATTGGTTATGTTTTCATAGTTTTAAATGTTTTCTATGTGTGCTTCCAGCTTCAAGACATTTATACCTTATTCTGATAATTATCATGAATTCTCCCTCTCCTCATGTATTCAAGATCCTCTTTTATCTGTAACTGGATTTCAGTTATGTATCCCAAAATTACAATGATGAAAACAAACTCTTGATTATCTACCCCCAGTCTTCTTTCTTATCTTTATAATTTCAATAACATACTCATTCTATTACCCTCTTGACTCAGTACTTCAGTTAAACTCTCCATAGAATGAAAAACTATTTAAAAAGTATTTTCTGGTAAATCAGTGGTTCTGGTCATGTGTACACATTCAAATGTAAGTTAAGATGCTGTAGGGAGGAAAAGAAGAAAGGGAACCTGGTTAAAATGTCCTTATTAAGACAAGTATAATTAAGGAGATATAATGTAAAATATGCTGTCCAAAGTGTTAACGATGGGGCATAATAGTAACGTGCAGTGATAAATTACAGTCCAGTAAAAGCTGTACACTCTGCTCAGTCAGATTCACATCTCATCCTCTCTCCAAGTGGAAGCTGATCGCTAGATGGACAGAGGCACCTAAGCTGAGGATAGGGCTGTACTGTTCTCTTTGCAACACAGCAGAAGTTAACATGCAGCAATCTGAAGTATGTACACTTCATCAAATCCCCTCCTTTTAGTTCAGCCAAGACTATATGCTAGGGCATGATTGCAAGGATAGTAGATCTAATTCATTAGTTGACAAAAATTAAGGAGGAAATATGGAATGGAAAGAGGAAGAATAAAGAAATGGAGAGAGAACTCATAATCTTTTAGCATTTGTAAGTGGACACTCCTTCTTTAGGTCCCTAAATCTCAGGGACTTTTAAAGAAATTTCACATGATATCTCACATAAACCACTCTCTGATTAAAATGCTCTAGACTCTTTTGCATATCCATGAAAGTGACAAGGGCAACCCAATACACTTGTTAGTATTATTATGCTGGAAACTGCAGCAATCAGGCTTCCAATGTGAATAGTGGACAGTCCCTTGACTGAAAGTCAGAAGACCTGAGAGTGTATCACAACTTCAGACCAAAGGGAAGGCTCATTCTAAGTGCACATCTCCAAGGAGGATTAGTGTTTTCATTCTGGAAATGGATATGATTCTTGGCTATTGATGTGAATACCAAATGAAATTATAAATGATGTTCAATTGCTCTGCAGTCTGTCATAGGCTGCCAGAAATTCTAAACTTCAGCTGTAAATCAGAATCATATAGGGAAATTTAAAAAATACACAATTCAGGACCTTACCTCAAAAATTCTCTAAAGGTGGTACAGGGGAGCTGAATTTTTAAAACAAATTTTCCAGGTTACTGAGCTATGTCTAGCCTGTCAAGTTTGTTGTTTTTAAAAAGTGTTTCTTAAAAGTTATTATAAAGGCATAAGCAGTGAGCACATTTAAGGATAATTGCATAGAAGTTAGTTTCCTTTTCAGCTGGTATCTTTACTGGAATTCAGGAAGCCTATTTCAAGTTCCAAGAATGACACTCCATGGTCTGCTGTCATTGCATGGGACTGCTTTGCAGGTCCCACAGGCTGACCTGGAGATGCATTCTGAAAGCATCAGCTAGGTCTGAGTGCAGGGAAGAGCTACAGGATTGATGTTGTCTTTTATTCTGCTCTCAGCTTTGAGACCAGCAATAAGACTTTTAATGGACTTAAAAGCTTGGTTCTGATAAATTACCACTTAACACAAATTAACAGGTCAGATGAATGATCTCAAAGAAACAGACTCTACTTGGCTTTTGATAGACTCAGAAGTTGTGGAACACGAATAAAGAATACAGAAAAACAGAGGCCAGCTAAGATCAGATTCCAATCCAGTTATTCCTGTTTTAATATACCACTCTTATAATTGCTCACTGTCATTCATTCAACAAACATTCTCTATTATCTTATTATAGTCAAGGGATGCTCTACAGCTACAAAAGTCTTATTAGCCATCTTCAAGTCTTTTGCAAGCTAGTCATGGGGAGGGTGCATGCATGTTTTAGTGAACCTGAAAGAATGATAAATTTTGGAAGAGGATTATAGTAAGATAGAGGAATAAGAAAAAACCCCACAAATCTATGTCTCAACCAGACAACAACTACACTGGGACTATTAGTTTAATGTAACTATTTGGGAACTACACAAGTGATTTAAAGCTTGAAACTTATGGAAGAAAGTGTGAGTGATTACTTGTGGTTAATTTTGATTTATTTTAGCAGTTACCACAGTATTTCCACCAGCACTGCACTCTCAGTGACCTGGCGGACAACTGTAAACATGTTCCTGGCCCACCTTGGACGCAGCTTGAAGGACTCAGGGTAAGAAAAAAGGATTCTGGTTTTAAAATAAGTGCTGTCATTGCTCTGATTGGTGATTATTAATTTTGATCACAAAGGTGCAAATACATAGACAACACTTGGTGTTATACTTTCCTCCATTACTTCAAAGCCCTCCGAGTCCAGCTGAAGTTTCCAGACTTCCAGGGTATTTACAGGGCTGATGACTTTTCTTTTCTTTGCTCTTCTTTATTTTCTATTTTGCAAGCCAGTCAAAAATGACACTGAGAAGCAATTGATTGTATAGAAAAATTTACAGTGACTAGGCATTACCAGGGGGTGAAAAGACATAAGAATTGAAGCTTGCATATCAGGCTGATAGTGGAACAGAGATAGTCCAGAATAACAAAAATAATCAGTAAAACATGAAAAAAAAAACTTTGGAGAAAGGGAAGAATCTGATTATGAGTTTTGCACTACTATATTCCATTGTCCAAATTTCAACCAAAAAATCTAAGAATTATGAAGGAAAAGGAAAATATTTCCTATTCAAAGGAGAAAGGACCAATAGAAATGGTCATGGAAAGAGGTCTAATAGATTGAGTAGAAGAACACATGGAAACAATAATTGCAAATACACTTACATAATTAAAGGAAAATAGAAAAGAAGTCCAGAAAATGACCTAAAAATAGAGTGGAAATAACAACAGTCTTAACATATATAAACAGAAATTCTTAAATTTAAAGTATGATAGTTAAAATTCTAAAAATCAATTAGTAGTAGCTAAGGACAGATTTCAGTATTAGAAGAGTGAAAGCAAGATTTTAGATATAGGCCAATGAAAATTATTCAATCTGAGGAACTGAATGAAAAAATATAGAATAGACAGTAAATAGAATTCAATGGATCTGTGGAACACCATCATATTGTCCAACATACATGTTATTGAAGTCTCAGAAAAAAACAGAAAAGAAAAGGAAAAAGAACGCTTGAAGAAATCATGCCTGGAAATGAATCAATTAAATAAAAGACATTAATATAAACATTCAAAAACTAAGTGAACTACAAGAAGAGCTGAAACAACTCCATCCTGAGGCATTTTATAATCAGACAGACAAAAACAAAGAGAATCTTGAAGACAACAAGAAAGAAGACACTTTTCTCATGCAAGAAATCTTCAACAAGATTATCAGAAGATTTCTAATTAGAAACTTTTAAGTGTAGAAGGCAATCAGCAGAGATATTCCATGTACTTAAAGATAAATATGTCAACCAGGAATCCTATATCCACAAAAATTCTTTCAAAGATAGAGAAGAAAATTCTCATATATACAAAAGCTCAGGGAGTTTGCTATTACTAGATCTACTCCATAAGAAGTATTTAAGAGTCCATAAGAGTCCAACAAGGGTTGGGGATTTAGCTCAATGGCATAAGCGCATGCTTGGCAAGTGCAAGGTTGTGAGTTTGATCTCCCATACCAACCAAAAAAAGAAAAAAAAAAAAAAAGGAAGAAAGAGCATGAACTAGGCAGTGACTAAAAGCCTTATGAAAAAATAAAGTTCTCAATAAAAGAAAACACACAGGCAATCATAAAAGAAAATTGTTGGGACAATACAATAATTTGTAACTCCATTTTTGTTTTCCCTGTGATTTATGAGTCTAATACTTTTTAAAAATTAGTCTAATATCTAATGCTGCTATAATTTTGGTTTCAGCTCCAGGTTTTGTTTTCTACATGTTTTAAGAGCTCTATTTATTTAAAACAATTATTAGCTTGTGGTTTTGAGTACATAATTTTTAAGTGTGAATGTTTCATAAAAATCCAATGGCTTAATTGAGTCTGCCAGTGCTTTAATCTTGGGTTTCTCAGTCTCTAAAACTGTGAAGTTTTTTTTTTCATTTTATTGAAGATGATTTGCTAAAAATTTATTTAGAATGTTTAACTTTATGATGATAACATAATTGCTATTGCTACCTCAAAGTAAATACCTATGAAATATATATGAAAGAAAACAAGAAAGGATTTTGAATATTTGGTGACAAAATTCAATTAAGCACAAAAGAACACAGTAATAAAATGAATGACAAAGGTGTGAAAGCCACATAGAGAATCAATAATACAATGACAGAGTTCTTTTCTGTAAGGAAAAAAATCCTTTCTTTACTGTAAATGTGAATATATTTACCATCCTATCTAGAGACAGATTACAGAATGGGAGAAATTTCAGGAAACAACTCATGACATATGGTTTAAAATACATCTTTTGATCCAAAGGCAGAAATAAAATTGAAAGTAAAAGGGTGGAAAAATACTCTATGCAAATATGACCAATAACAAACAAAGGTAGTTACATTAATATACTTAGGAATAATATACTTAGAATCACTAAATATTAATAGAGACAGAGCACTATATATTGATAAAAGGTTCACTATAACAAAAAGATACTAAGTATAAATATTTGGACACTTAATGAAAGATCATCAAAATATATGAAGTAAAACCCCACAGAATAGAAGAAATAGAAGGTGCCATAAGAATAGTTGAATATTATAATACATAGTACCTCTGTTAGTAATGATGGAAACCCCAGAAAGAAGAAATGTAAGGAAATGCATTACTTAATCAATGCAATAAATCATGTAGATCTAACAGATTTATACAGAATGATCTATATGCACATATATGCATCTCTCTCTTTCCCTCCCTCTCTCTCTCTCTCTCTCTCTCTCTCTATATATATATATATATATATATATATATATATATATATATATATAACAAGTTTTCAAATTCACATGAAACATTTTTTATGTGAGACCTTAAGTTAGCTCCCATATTGAGTTAAAATACATTTTAAAAGTTATAATACATTTTTTATATCTATACAAAGTATCTTATCTGATCACTAAAAGATGAAATTAGATATCGGTAACAGAAGTCAATTGATAACTTTTCAAAACTGTGCCTATCAAGTCACAAGGAACATTAGAAAATGTACGTAAATGAAAATAGAACATACCAAAGATTATGAAAAATACCACAAATAGTACCAAAGTGAAAAACTGTTATCATGAATTTAACCTAAAAATAAGAAATGTCTTAATATGTCATCTAATAACTAAGGGAAGAACAAAGTATACCAAAGTTGACAGGAGGAAATAAATAATGAATACAGTAGGAATAAATGAAATAGAGTTAGCACAACCATAAAAAATCAGTGAAAACCAATTCATTCTTTTGAAAAAACCCAAAATTCACAATAATATATCTAGAAGGAACAAGAATAAAGAGGGACTAACTCAATTTACTAAAATCTAAATCAAAATGGAGACAGTGCTGCTAATCTTGAAAAGCAAAGAGAATTAAACAGTAAAATAAGTAATTACATAGTGAAAGTTGTGTAACTTAAATAAAATCGATAAATTCCTAGAAACACAACATGTACCAAGACTACATCATAGAGAAATAGAACATGTTAATATATATGAACCTATAACTAATAAAAGTATTGAATTACCAATCAAAATCTTTCTGCCTGATAGTTTCACTAGAACTTTTTACAACACATTTTTTGTAAAAGTGTTAAGAACTAATCACAATTTTTTTCAAACTTTTCCAAAGAAATTGAAGAGTGAGAAAAAATGATTAAGATTCTAACATTATGGATATGTTATTCAGCATGATAAAATGATAAAATACCAAAGAATACTAGAAGAAAATTATACTGAATGATCTAAACTCCCCGATAAACATTGCTTAACAATACTTAACCAAATACTTGCAAATTGATTTTGACAGCATATTAAAAGGATTCTATACCATGATAAAGTGGAATTATTTCTGTGAATCAAGGACTGCTCAATCTATGAAACTTGATGAGTGTAATACACCCAATTAAAAGAATGATTAGGAAAATATGTTTACCTGTAGTGATGTAGAAAAAGTATATTACAAAATTTAGCATATTTTCATGAGATATAGTCAAGAAACTGGGAATGGAATATAACCACTTGGATAATAAAAATCATACATTAAAAACACACAGGGTGCTCTTAGGAAAAGCCTTTTATCTAAGACCATGAATGAAACAAGGTTATCTGCTTTTCCACTTCCCATTATAGCACTAGAGATTCTAGCAGGAAATATTAGGCAAAATAGACAAATAAATACCACGTGCATTGGAAAAGAAGAAATTATCACTTTTAAAAATGGTATGATTTTATATGGAGAAACCTCAAAGTCTGCACACATTCCTACACATGTGACAAAATAAAAAAGTCAGGATTATTAAATTACTTTAAAACAGTAGAAAGATAAGAAGTCAGCACACACAAAAAATTTTGTAATTTTATGTATAAAAGTGGACAATTTAATAAGACAGTTAGGTAAAGATTTTTATTTATAATAGTATCAAAATAATAAGATACAAAGAAATCAACTTAACCAAGGAGATAAAAGCTGTGTAGAATGAAAAACTTCAAATAATATTCAATAAAATTGAAGACATTGATACATGAAAATACATAAAAAACTTAACATTGTTAAAATATTCGTACTACAAAAAATAATCTACAGATTCAATATCATCTCTATCAAAATCCTAGTAACATTTTCAGAAATGAAAGTCCTCAATATAAAGTGGAGTATAAAAAGATTTCAGGATCCAAAACCATGTTTAGAAAGGACAGATAAGAATCACATTTCTTGTCCTCAAAACTTAATACGAAGTAGAGTAGAAAAAAGCAGTGTGATATTAGCATAAAGAGAGACATACAGATCAGTAAAATGTAATATATAGGACAGAATTAAATGCTCACGTATGTCAATTATTTTTGACAAGTCTTCCACAACTATTCAGTGAGGGAAATGGTAGTTTTCTTAATGATGCTTGTGAAGCAGGATATTCACATGAAAAAAAGAAAGGAAAGAAAGAAGAAAGAAAGAAAGAAAGAAAGAAAGAAAGAAAGAAAGAAAGAAGAAAGAAAAGAGAGAGGGAGGGAGGGAGGGAGGGAGGGAGGGAGGAAGAGAAAAAAAAATCCCAAATTACAAACCCCTAAAATTACACCTAAAAGTGTTAGACAGACAAGAAAAGCTTCACAACATTGGCTTTGGCAGTGAA
Source organism: Hydrochoerus hydrochaeris (assembly GCA_004027455.1). Taxonomy (NCBI): domain Eukaryota; kingdom Metazoa; phylum Chordata; class Mammalia; order Rodentia; family Hydrochaeridae; genus Hydrochoerus; species Hydrochoerus hydrochaeris. Next base: position 18,842 of record PVLA01012823.1, on the reverse strand, counting down.
TTCTTGAATACAACATAAAAGGCACAAATGGGGGGGAATATAGAGAGAATTGAACTTCATGACAAATTGTTAAAGAAGATATCAAAAAGATACGAGCAGCAGAGAAGAAAAGCAACCTACAAAATTGGAGCAAATATTTTCAAATCATTATCTAGCAAGATATTATTATTCACAATAAATAAAGAACTCGTAAAAGTCTACAGAAACAAACTGAGAAAAAGGTTTAATAGACGTTTCCCAAAGAAAATGTACAAACGACCAATGAGTTGGCTTATATCTGGATGTAAGACTCTGGAACCCAAAGGCGGGGCTTTTGCGAGGTCATCAGGCAACGTGAGCCCTACAGCTAGCTAAGTGCAGCGTTAGGGGAGGATCTGGTGGGAAGGGGCTGATCCCTGCAAGTGCCCTTTGGAAGGGTTTATTTTCTTTCCCTGGTCCTCTTTTCATAGTCTCCGCTTTCCGTCTGTCGTACCGTAAGTAGCTAGCTGTTCCTCTACCATTCTCCTCTGCGTTGCTGCTCTTGAAACAAGCTGACTAGGAACTGAAACCTCTACAAACTCAGAAGCAAAATAAACCTTTTCTTCTTTAAATTTTGGATGTTGTATATGGCGTCCCACTCACAAGAAAGTGACTAAGGAAACCAATAATCACACGACAAGATGATTAATTTCATTAATAACTAGGGAAATGGAAATTAAAACTACCACAAAATACTATCTCCTAACCAAACCATGAATATTATAAAAAAAAAAAAAAGAGTTAGCCTTGGCAGTACATTTCTATAATTCCAGCACTCAAGAGGCTGAGGCAGGAGGTTTTCTCCAAGTTCAAGACCGTTCAGGGCTACATAGGAAGGTCAAGTCCAGTCTAACCTAACCTACGCACTGAGATCCTGTCTTAAACACCAAATCAAACCAACTGTCCTTACCAGCCAAACAAACAAATGAAAAAGCTAGAAAGAAGTGTTGGAGTGAATGTGGAGAAATTGGAACACTGTTCTCAAAAATATAAAATGGTATAGTTGCTGTGATAAAGGTATGGTCATTTTCCAAAATTTAAAAATGTAAGCCTATCATATAATCCATCATTTCCACTTGTAGGTATACATGTCAAATTTGAAATTATGTTCTCAAATATATGTTTCTCATGATTATAGTTGCATAATTTAAAATACCTACAATTCTAAATTCACAAATGGAAACTCAGCCAAATATCCATTAGTGAATGGTTTTATAATAAAAATGTGACATACAATTATAATGGGATGACATTCACTGTTTTTTTTTTTCATGCTGTCATTGTTATTTGTTTGTTGTTTGAGACAGGGCCTCTCTTGGTAGTCCAGGCTGGCCTTGAACTCCCTCTGTAGCCTAGGCTGACTTTGAATTTGTGGCAATCCCCCTGCCTCAGCCTCACAAGTGCTGAGATTATGGACATGTGCCACCATGCCCTGCACCATTCACTGTTAAGATGGTAAAACCTCTGCAGTGTTTTACGACACAGATGAGTTATGAGCACATTAGACTAAACAAAATAAGCCATTCATAAAAAGAAAGTCAGTGCTGTATGAGTCTTTTAATATGAGATGTTTAGGTTCGTCAATATCATAAATACAAAAAGCGGAGTGGTGATTGCCGGGAGGTTGCTGGACGGGGAGTAATTGTTTAGTTGGGATAGAGTTTCAGTATTACAAGATTAACTCAGTTATGCAGAAGTTTTGTGGGGCTGGTTAAACAACATGATCATTTTATTTAATACCACCGAACTGTACCCTTAACATGATTGGGTAGTATTTCATATGTCTATTTTAACACAGTAAAAAATTAAAAAGAAAAATGTGACAGGTTTTATAAGAGTGTTGTTAAAGTAAGGAGATCACACTACCTTCGCTGGGTAGCAATGAGAGAAATGTATTAGAGAAAGTTGCAGCTCTTCTTTGAACCAGTGTGCAGTAGTAATGGTAGAAGTCTTAGTAAAGCTGAACAGGTTTTAATGTTAGATACAGCTATGTCTGTTCCAAACGTGATGAGAAGAGGAAATTTACAGAATCTTTTGGGTAGGATGCTGTTGGTGTGGGTTATTAGGACAGAGGGTGAGGGGGGATGGAGTGGGGGTCTTGAAAGGGACCCAGTAATAGCTAGAAAAAAAAGGAGGTGACAGTGTGGACTCAGGAAAATGGATGAGAGCAAAGCAGGAAAAAAACCCAGTTTTTTAAATAGAATTCATATGGAGGAAAATTTAGGAGGCAGAAAAGATAAATTCTTATCACTGTAATTTTTCATAGAACAGTTTATGGTTTAAAAATAAAGTTTATTTGGTAGTATATTTAAACGAGGAATTTTAGTGTTGTTTTTCTTATCTTTGTGATACCGAAATCATGGATCCAGAAAACCAACTAATGTATGTTGTCTTGCAAAAATGAAATTTGGAAGACATGTCCTGTTTATGCCCTCACTGTCATGGAATTTGGGGACATGTTACTCAGCTTTCTAATGCTGTAACAAATACTTGAGATAGTGATTTTTATAGAGAGAAAAAGGTTATTTTGGTTCAAAGCTTCAGACTTTTGCAGAGTAGGGTAGTTTGTCCCCATTGCTTTTGGGCCTCTGCAGAAGCAGCACACTGCAGCAAGAGCAGAACTGCTATCTCGTGACCGAGAACAGAAAACTAAAGGAAAACATCAGGATTTCACAGTGAGAGGGACGCAGGCAAATACCCTAAGGCTTTCTGCTTGGCACCTGGTGATGCGTTCGGTGTCAAACTCAATTCCTTCCAAATTTGTGTTTGAAAACTGAGCATTTTGAGTACTGAACATGTTTTTCCCAGAAGAAATGATGTAAAACAAAATAACCGATGCCGAGCACCCAAAATTACACTTGCAAATTCATTTTTCCTAGACTTTAACAAATTTCCCAATGATTTTTTTCTTTAACTCTGTCATGGTTCTCAGTTTTCCTCTTAGCCTTACTGCAGGCATCACTAAATTTCTTTGGAGCCAGGGTTTTGATATTTTACGCAGATACTGAAAAGCACACACGCAGAAGAAAACACAGTGGCAAACGTTTCAGACGCTAACACAGCACTTTGTGTGGCCTTCCATTCTTCGATGAAAGCATCAGCCCTTTGTGTTTGCAGTGGCTTCTCACACATGACTCCCTCTCAGACCATTCAGGTTTTTTCAGGTTGGATCTCAGTTTGACTGTGAAGTAACATTAAGAAAACTGAGCAGTTTTTGAACTTTACTATTTGGGTAGTGGAAAGTTTGAGCTTGGAGCCATTTGAGATATCATGATACCTATTAGTGTTCTCACACCTTCCAGTAGTGCCAATCTGGCATGGAGCTTTTGACATATGAGCTTCAGGGAGACATTTAAAATCCAAACTAACAGGGTACTAAGCCAGAAAGATTATTTCCCCTTCTAAGAGTCAAAAAACAGCACCCTTTACTATGCCATGCTAACCACTAGAGTCAATGAGAAAACTTGGATGAGTAATGGTGGCCTCAAAAGAAAAGTATGCCCCAAATTGTTATACAAATGTTAAGACATCTTAATCAAAATACCACTAGCTAGAGAAAACTTTCCTACAATTAATTTGGAACCAGAATAGGAAAGAAGATCCTGGGCAACAAAGGCAAGGCAGGAAGCATCACAATTCCTAACATTAAATTATAATTACAAAACTACAATAATGAAATAAGCATGGTACTAGCAAACAACAACCACCACCACAAAAAACCAGACCCGAGGACCAGTGGTACAGATTAGAAGATGCAGACACACCTAAAAACACACTCATCCACTTTATCTTTGACAAAAGGGCCAAACATGTTCACTGGGAGAAAGATAGTCTCTTTAATAAGTGGTGCTGGAGAGACAGGCTCTACAAGCTGAAGATGAAGACTAAAACTAGGTCCATGTCAACACCACTCACTAAAATAAAGTCAAAATGAATCAGTGATCTAAGTATTAAAACAGAAACACTAAATCTACTGGACGAGGAAATAGGTAGAAATCTCAAAGTAATAGATATAGGTAGAGAGTTCATCTACAAAACCTATTCAGCACAGAAAATGCTTCATAGAATCTATGGCTGGTATCTCACCTTAAAAAAACCTTTTGCACATTGAAAGACATCACCGACAGAGTGAAAAGAAAATCACCACAGAATAAGAAAAAAATTAGCCAATTGTCCTTCAGAAAAAGGACTTCTATCCAGAATATATAAAGAATTAAAACAAAATCATATCATCTTAAATTCAAGACCCAATCAAAAAATGTATTTGTGATGAATACACATTTCTCAGGTCAATAAATACAAATGGCAAATAAATATATGAAAAAAATTATTCAACATTACTGGTTACTCAAGGCATGCAAATTAAAATGACACTGAGATTCCATCTCACTCCACAAAGAATGACATCATCAAGAAATCAATCAATAACAAATGCTAGAGGGACTGTGGGGAAAAAGGGTCTCTTCTTCACTGTTGGTAGGAGTGGAGGCAGGTACAACCACTATGGAAAACAGTGGGGGAGATTCCTCAGAAAACGAGAACCAGGGGTCCCACTCGACCCAGCTATTCTCACTCTGGATATCTTCTCAGAAGAATTAAAAACATCATAGCAGTAGTGATATATGTGCTCACATATTTATAGCAGCACAGTTTGTAACAGCTAAATCTTGGAAGCAACCTAAATACCCATCAACTGAGGAATGGATAAAAAAGTTGTCTTTTTATACAGTGGAGTACTACTCAGCCATAAAGAGGGATACATGAGACTTTTATAGGTAAATGTTTGCAACTTGAGACCATACTCATAAGTGAAATAAATCAGGCTCACATTTATAAATATTGTGTTGTCTCCCTAGTATGAGAAACTGAAAGAATAAATAAAAATGTAAAAGTGTAAACTCGAAGAGTAAGTGAAAAATGTACAATGGATATTGTAAAATGAGAAAAAATTCTTCAAAAGGAAAAAGGAACTAGCATGGGTTAAGGGGAAAGGACAGTAGGAAAAAGAGAAAAATTGCAAATCAGTTATTCTAGTATCTCTTGGTTTGTTAAAAAGGAAGGTTTGTGCTAACATTAATTGGAGAAATTTTTATGCCCATATCTGCTCCCCTGAGCGACTACTTTGAAAATAACAACATGTAATGTATTAACTGCTGTTGTTCTCCTATTATTTTGTTGTGAAATTTTGTTTTACCGTTTTTCCATAAAAAGATACAGTAAAAGTACTTCCCCAGAACCGTGATGAGGCTGGAGAAGCAGGAGAGCAGATAATTGTGATGTAGGGCTCACAGAGGCTGATTAGTTCTAGAATCGTACTGCCGAAAAGGAAGCTGTAAAAGGTAAGTCTCTGCAACGGACAGGGGGCACGTTGACTAGATGCACCAAAAGCTATGGGCCAGCCTAGTTACGAGTTGGAGATGGTGTAGTCAAGATTTGCTGTGGCTGTCAGCACCAGAGAATAAATGACAAACTTAAAGCCACGGGCTAGTTAACAGTCTGTGACAGCAGTTAACTCTGGCGTCAAGTTGAGTAAGAAATGCCTAGCTAATGGGATTAGCAAGTTCTGCCAGGCATCAGGGTGACTGACCTATTGTAAAGAGAGGAACCACCCTAGGTGAGGTGGCACCAAGCAATAGGTTTGTAGTCTCAATGGACTTGCAAGGGACAACAGGAGGCACTCTGACTTGTGGTTCCTTAGAGAAGCACCAGTCTTCACCAGCAGCTTGGAATGTCTATCTCTAGAAACCCAGCACAGACTCCTCAGCCTCAGAGTGCAGACTCTCTAGCCTTTCAACACAAGTCCTTCAGCTTCCTGATAAAGACTCGCATGGGACTCTGTAGTGAGCTCCAGGTTTTCCACTCGTGACAGGATCCCTGGGTTCACCAGTATGCAGACAGCCCTTTCACTTTGTCCACTCTTGACTCTGAAGATTGTCATAAACCCTGCCTTGTAAGTCCTTCATACAGCACGTGTAAATACTCCTGTTCCTCTAGTGAAGCCTAATTGATACATAGTGCATCATAATCTAGGATCTGGGGATCAAACCTCCGAGTTCAGTGCTCTTCACTCAAAGAAAATAATGAAGAAAGAATATTTTAAGAAACTCAGACTGTGATAGACATATAGACAGGGTCAACTTCTTGGACAAAACCTTGTGAAGTTACAAAGAATTTCACACTCAGAAGACTTCACTCTTGGAATATAGAGTCCATTAAGACTGTCTTGTATTTCTTAACCATTTTTTTAACAATGCCTCCACATTTTTCCTTGTCAGCTTTGGGTCTTGTATATATTGCCTTTGGAATATGTGACCTAACCACTCAATTTTCGTGAGTCTGGAATATGATCAAGTATGACACAACTCTAATATCCAGTTGGCCATGGATATGTGAAATATACCCCCATAGGTTAGGAAATAGGGAAGGAGTAAAGCTGAGACCCATTATCAGATAGGAACGATGTGACTAACTTAATGAGGTCTGTGATAGGCATCTGTGGCTAAATATTACTTAGAAATATCTTTGGGAAATTGAAGATTCCATGTTACTGTTATTCCACTAAGTGATTCTAAACAAAACAGTTGTTTTATGGCTTTAGTCTTTCTTTCCTATTTTTGTTATTTTCTAAAAATAAAAACAAAGGCAAAACAAAATGAATCTTCATCAGTTGTAATGATGAAAAAGGGAATAAATGTCATAAACAATAACATATGACTTAAAGTTGTTGTTTAAGACAGTTCCATTTGCTAACATCTCTGTGGCACTGTGAAGTCTGGCAGGTGATACAGTCATTAAAACACATTCTTTACAAAAAACCAGGAGTCCGTGTTCAGTCTCTGCCACCCTAATAGCTGTGACCATTAATTAATGACTTAAGCCACTTGAGTATTGATTCATCTGTGATTCATCTGGGAGAAAAAACTTACTGCTTATCAATATTAAATTATAAGTTAAATTGAAATAGTGTTTGTGGTATGATACTAACTCATAGTCTAAGACTATTAAATGATATTCATAGGATTAATAATAGATTTCAATCTTTGGTGTTGACTTATATTCTAACTACTGGAATTGAAATCTCTTCACCCAAGAGAGTTGCTCTTGAGCTCTGAAATGCTTCTCAGAGTCCTTAAAAGGATTAGTAACCATTATGAGTAGTGGAAGGACAGGGAAGAAACATTTGTTTCTGCCAAATGGGAGCCATCCTCTTTTCAGAGCCAGAATTTTGCCCAGCAAGACCTGCTATGCATATTCACAGCATCCAGCAGCTTGTTCTGTCATGCCCCAAAAATGAGTTATTGCACAGGCCCCCGACCTCCCACTCACAAGCTGTCCATTTTCTACCAAAGCCTGACTGGGGCTGCGGCAGGAGGTTTAAGGGGCTGTTTAGGGTTGGAAGGAGGCTGGGATGGAAGCAGATGGTGGTTTGGCAGAGTGATTAAAATGTTAGATATCTGTTTTAATGAATTGCCTATCCAGCAGATGAAATATTTCAATAGTGAGGCCCAGTCTTCTCAGCCAGTAATTGCAGACTTATTTACAGGGTGTGCTTGTTGCCATGCATTTTTCCCTCTCCCTTTGAATGTCATGGAATGTAGAATTATATGAGGGAGAGAGACTTAGGTAAACAAGAAGAAATAAATTGATCCACTTCCTCCAACACTTGTACCAATCTAAGAGGTCTACCAAGTAGTCCAAATTTCTGTGTGATTTATCACTTAGACTGTCTGAGTTTCCTTTCTTTTGTAAGCAAAATATATCTGGCAATCGGGTTTCATAGCTACAGCCTGTAGTTCATATCTTAACTTTCTTTGGAAGAAATACACTATTGCAACCATTAAACTGTGTTGTAAAATGACCAGCAGGCAACCAAAACAATCCAATGCATAGGCATTGATCTCCAGGCTCAGAGTGATTTTTAACTGTAATTAAGAGCTAATATTTCCAACTGCAAATGAGAAACTATTATGAATAATAAGCACTTAGTGTCCTCCCTTTAACAGGAGAAACAAAAGAAACCCACTGACATTTCCCTGCCTGTAAGTTAATTTGGACTTGTATATTAATTAATGCTATTGATGAAGAACAAGCCAATCAGAATTAACAACCCCAGTTAGCGCTAGATTCTTGATCTAGTGGCTAAGGTGATTCTCCATGGAGCCATGTGTTTCCCAATTTTCTCTTTCCTTACATAAGCACTGTAACTAACTTTCAAAGGATTTTATTGTCAATAAAAACAGTTCTTCATACCAGTAATACATTTTTCATGAATCTCAGTCAACATCTTTATCTGTGAAATGAGAATTACTGAACATATCAGAAGAGTACCATGGGTTAAGCTTATTGGACATGAAAACAGTTGGAAAATTACAAAGCACTAAAGCAATGCAATTATGAACTCAGTTTTATTATAACTGTAAGGTTTTCTATTGATAATTTTCAGATGATATTGAATGAAAGCAAAAGATGGCTACTGGCTAGTATTTGAAGGTTTGACTTTAGTTATTACTTCCTAAAAAGACACAAATATTATGTGATAGATGAAAATTCTTCTAAATGGTGATATAGTGCTACTTTGCTTAGACTCAGTCTGTCATGTGGAATATTATAATGTTTCTTTATAATAATTAAGGTACAGAAGATTGCAATTACATAAAATTCATGATCACTTTGACTGAAGATTTCACATTATTTTTTCACTTGCTTTGTTTCAACATGACTTCTTGAGTGGGTAAGAAAGAAGTGGATTTGTGGCTAATTGGGTGGCAATTTCACACAACCTTGAGTAACTCCCTAAGAATATGTTGCATGTTTACAATAAGAACTCAAAGTCCAGTCAGTTAAGTGTGTTATAAAACTTTAAAGATTATCATTTTCAATTATAACACTATTAAAATCCTAATGGATCCGTTAGACTTGGAGGTGGGTTTTGCCTGAGAATAGTTTTGATGTCATCTTCTGCATGACAGTAACATGAGAATAGAGGTAACTTTCATCTCACAAGTCATAATAGCCTCAAGCTGCAATGAGATTTTGGATACAGTTTTGGCAGCTCAATATTTAGACCTATCAGCTGCACAAAGTTTTCTCAAAATAAAGCAAAATACCAAATTTATGACTTAAAATCATTCCTCTGTCACAGTTTTTAGCTATATTAATAGAAGTACTTATTAAATTTATCTCAATTATTCAATGTATACTAGCTTTCAATTAAAAAAATAGAGTGTGTAAAATAATTTGCACATTTTTGGTGTAAACAAAGAGCAGAGGACAAATATAATGAGCTATTAACATCATTGATGTAGCATCCCTTTAACGAATTGGGTTTAAATGAGGAAGCCTGGTATTTTGGAGTTGTAAGAAGAATCACGTAAGGGGTGAGAACAGAGAGAGAGGATATGTTTTCCAGTGGTGGATATTTGCAGATGGTAACTTGTATTTACCTATACTTCTTATTTTAGGTGACTTTTCTCTGTTTCCTAACTGCTGTTGTTATCATAGGATGTACTAAGAGATAATCTCTCATTGTCTTTTAGGGGTGGATAAAAAAGTTCAGGAACCCTGAGCAATGATAATTTTTATTGTAGTGTTGTTGTATTTTATTCTAAATCTCAGGTAATAGGAACTTAGTTACTATCTGCTTTATTTTAACAGGTCATAGACTTGGGTCCTAAGAAATTTTTCAAATATTTTTTCAACCTGATAATAATTTTCTCCTCTGTAATATACTTCTACTATGTAATTATTGTGCATATGATCACGTATTAACATAACAGCTTTCTTTGTTAAGTCTTGAGACCCAAGCTGTGACTGACATCTTTTTCTTCAATATCTACTTTAGCATATGTAATATACTGGATTCATATTACTTGTACAGTGAAAATTTACTCATTTATAGAATGCAAATGTACTATTTTTGAGTTGTCAAGGTCCACTGGTACTTTGGAAGTAGAAAGAAATAACAGCTCTAAATAGATTAATTCAAATGTTCATTATCACTGCAGTGAATATTGATATACCAAAACTGAAAACAAAGGAAGTTTATTCTAGCCACATACTCAAAATCAATTAAAATTGTTTTCCAAGACAAGATATGAAATCTTACAAGACATGTGCTAAAACAGCATCCCTTAGAATATTGTAGAATTCCTTAGAATAAATCAAAGAAAAGCACAAGGTAAGAATAATAGGTACTTAAGTATTTCCCACTATTTGTTATCAAGACATATATAATGAGGAAATTATTTTTTGAAAGGGCTCCACAGGTCAAATTTGTTTGCAAGAACCAAGAATATCCTACAATATTTAAATGGTATTTGCTGTTGAATCAATTTATTTTCAAGTAAAAATCACAGTGTTTTAAGAACTAAACTTAATAATAAGAAAAATCAAACTTGCATAAATAAACAATGTGCTCACCAATATTTGTGTCATAGAATCATAGGGGTACCTGAATATGTGTGTATGTGAATGTGTGAATCTGCATACCATGTTAGGGAAGGCATTGCTGGATTGAATCACATTGGTGGATTTATGATTTTTCTGTATATACAATAAAATGAATGACTAGAAACATTTCTAGAGGTCTACATTGATACTATGTTCAACTTATTTCTAAAATTGTAAAAAAATATGTTTTGAAAATGCAGCATTAGGTCACCACCAGCTCTTGCAGACATAGTGCAAAAATTTCCAGAGTGAAAATTCTGAGTATAGGGGCCATCTTCAGTCTTCAGGACTTATTACAGCGCTTGATATATAAAGGCAACTCAATAAATATTTGTAGAAAGAAAGAAACATACATTAGGACAATTGCATTCTGTGACCATAAAATTGTCCACTTATCCACCAGACCAAAACTTAATTATCTTCAAAGTCTAAATCCTAAATTGCATCTCCTCCTTTAGTAACAGTGGGAGGAATGAATAAATATCTTCCACACGATGAAAAGAATAATAAAGAGGAAAGTGAATATCATTTATTGAGGCACCAATATGTGCCAGCCTTTCTAAACAGAGTCACTCTAATTCTTATAAACTCTCTTTAAAGTTTCATGGTCCCTACAGCCCATTTGAAGAAACAGGGGTGCCCAAAGAGTAATAATATGGCCAAGTTGACATAGTTAGCAATTGACAGATCCAGGAATGGAAAGATGGGTTTAACCACTTACATATTCTAAACTATTCTAAACTGCTTCCCACACTTCAAAAAAGCAAAGTAAGGTACTAATTTAAATGGGCATCATTTACATTATTGAGCAGCTGCGTGACTCTCCAGATTGACTTATTTTACACACTATATGGAAAATAATATCTAATCCATACTAATTATGAATACAGAACTCCTGTCTTAAATACTAGGTAATTGATGAGTAGGGCTGATCTAAAATTTTAGTAGGTGATAAAGGTTAAAACATTTGGCAGTGAATTACATCTTAGCAAAACCCAATATTAATACTGTATTATCTTAGATCTTGAAAGGATGTGAGGAATATTTTGTAACAGCAATTTTGTAACATTTTGAACAGTGTTTTTGCACTTTAATAAAAGGAAAATGGTGCTAACTGCTCTAGTTATTTAAGGCAGAGGATTATACCGCACTACAGGGAGTTAACCGGGACATTTCCTCACTGAGATTACAGAAATACGTTGTATTAGGGTACATAAGATAGGAGGAAGCCAGGTGTTCATGTCCTGCCCACGTCCTTAGCAGATGAGGGAACTGTTTTTACTTCTATATATAATATGAAGTAAGATGTTCCAGATTTGAACACTGTCTTTACCACTTACAAGCAGTGCAAACTTGAAGTAACAGATATCTTTAGTATTTCTTATGCTAAAGAGAATAATAGAAATAGAAGTATCTTATGGCTAGAAGATGAATTAATCATAGACAGTGACCAGACTAAAATCTAGCACATAGACAATATGAAGCACATCTGGCCTCTGATAAAATTGTGTTTTTTCAACACTGTATTGGAAAGCATTGAGCATGAAAAAGAACAGAAGGAAAATCTTCTCTACTCTAGAGTTTACATTCATTGGAAAAATAATTTGAAAATATTGTTTTACTCAAGGTATGCAAGTGGCCACACATGGAGAGAGTACAGCAATGTTGATACAACAGTCATCAATAGTACCCGGTGAAGTCAGAGAGGAATCCTTAAAAAGCTAGCTAGAATCTTGCTTGTCCCTGGAATATAGGCAAGACAGTTTGATAAAGAAAAAGAAGTATGGTAAATCTAAGAGGGGCGATGGTATTTGCTACTCAATGAATTGCAGTACAAGTGTACACTGTGTGTTGTGCATGAGTGTAGTATGTGTGTGTGTGTTGTGTGCCTGTGTATGAGATACAGAGAGGAAGGAGGAGGAGGAGAAGCAGAAAGAGAAGGATAAGAAAGGGAAGAGAAAGAGGCAGGGGAAGGAGAAGTAGAAGGAGACGTAGTAAGAGGAGAGGAGGAGGGGGAGAGGGAGAAAAAGGAGGAGAAGAAGAAGAGGAGAGGGAAGGGGAAGAGGAAAAAGGAGCAGAAGCAGTAGCAGAAGGAGAGAGACAGAGACAGAAAGAGAAGCAGAGACACACACACACAGAGAGACAGAGAGAGAGAGAGAGAGGCAGAGAGAGACAAAAAGGGGCAGATGATAGTTATGGAAATCTACAGCCAAGAACAAAATGTGAATGGTGCACAACAAAATTTTAGGAAAAAAAAATATACAACACATTTGTTTCTAACACAAGGGAATTATTTGCATCTTTAGAGTCAACGCTTTATCCATTTTTGGCCCTCTAAGTATAAATCCAAAAATAGTATATGAAGAGTGAAACTAATCCCAAGATGCCAAAGAGACATTAATTGTTTTCAGAATTATTTCTGGTCATGTGAGAAAAATGTTCAAAGGGTCAAATTCCTTTGAGGGAGAAAAAAATTTTAAAAAGCAATGTTAGGAAGAGATGTGGTAAAAGAACTTAAAAATTAGATCAATGAGAAAAAAGAGGGGATTGGGGTGGATTAAACGGGAGAAAAAGAGGGCTTGGTAGAGAGGGCAATGGGGAGTGGAGGAGGGTTGATGACCTTAGTGTGCAGCGGGTTAGCGTGCAGAACACGGAGCTCTAGTCACGTGCGCTGTGTATCCATGTTGTCTTTATTTTTAAGTTTACAGTCTCGAACAGTCTATGTATAGGATGTAAATAAATCAGTTGACTAGGAGTTAAGAGGTGATAAGTGCCCTGGTCCTCTAAAGAGGGGTGAGTTACACACAGCTGTAGGAAGTTGAGTGGGATAATTTCTTTCTGAGATGACAGAAGTAACATTGTGTTTGGATACATATGATAGGAGATAGATGTTTAATAACGTGGTTCTGTTCTTCAGCAGAGACACCAAACCCTGCTTTCCTTCTATGTAGGTCATTGTGTGCATGTATGTTGGTGTGTGAGCATATGTTATGTTTAAATTTTAGCTGTGCAGTAGAATTATATAGGGAGCTTTAAAAAGTACCAATACTGAGCATTATCTCAGACTATTTAATAAAGAATTGCTGTAAACTCTGTTTGACTCTGTTTGAGGGTTCTCTAAAACGCTCCCCTACTGATCCCTATGATCAGAAGCTTTGAGAACTGCTTCACATCCCTTTGCTTAGAACAGTGGGTGAGAGTTAGGATAAGTGAATTTTTTAGTGCATATTAGGTACATAGAATATTGGGTTTCATTTTGTCATATTCTTATATGCAGATGATACATAACGTCACTTCCAATTTCTAAACTTCACCTTCTGTTTATTTCATACTACTTATATATGACTTTCTCCTTTTACTGATGGAGTGACAGAGGTTTCGACACTCTGTATGACCTTTTCCAAAGCAGACAAGTCAGACCCCAGGAAAGTGATAGTCGTTAAGTGGGGCCCTGTCACAGCTCCTGCTTACTAATCCTGCACCTTGCTACTCTGTCACTTGGCCAGTCACCTCCATGCAGGGATTCTGAGACTGTCAGCAAGAGGAGAGTTAGGTTAAAGGCTTTGGGTATTTGTGAAATAAAATACAATTTGTCAGCTCTCTGGAATTGGGTTTTGTATCAGCGACAGCAGCGTTAGGGCTAGCAGAGTGACAAGGCCAGCAGTAAAGTGATTCTCCCATTCACACACCCTCTGATGTTCTGCCTCTGCTTAAGGAGGCCATCAGGCATTAAGTCAGCGTAGCTCTCCGTCTCAGGGGACAGGCAGTGGAGACATGCCTTGCTGCCCCCCTGGCTGAGCAGTGGAGGGAGACAAACCTTTGAATTTACCTTAATGGGCTTGTGCACCACCAAATGCTGGTGTATGTTCTCTGTAAAATATTGTTTCCATGAAAAATATCTATGAATGACCCTCACCTTTGAGTTACAATGAAGATTTGAGTAAAAGAGCTTCAGAGAAACAAAATTTGTTTACCCTTTTAGTAAAGAAAAGATACATGTATAGGCTTATATATGCCTAGAACTTCTCCTAAAGAGTTTATAAGAATTGACTTTATTATGTATGATGGTATGAACAACCACATTGAAGAAAATTAGACATCATGGTAGCCACTATTGATTTCCTATCATCTTGTTTTGATGTCCAATAATGTTGTTATTCTTTGTTTTGATAGGTTTTAGTCTGTTTCCACTTATTTAATTTCAATTGGTATGCAAGTATGGACAGCTATTTTGAAGAGAACAAGAGATATTATGGCCTTTATTGATTTTCTATTGTTTGGTTTTGAGGGTTCGTAAGGCTCTCATGATTTTGTTTTGACTGATTTTATAATATTTTATTTTGCATTAATTTATTGTGTGTGAAGGTATGGGCAACTATTTTGAAGAAAACAGGCACTGTGGTAGCCACTGTTGATTTCTTGTTGTCTTGTTTTGAAATCCTGTTGCTTACATTGTTTTGCTTTGATCTGCTTTGTTCTGTTTTATTTTGCTTTATTCTCTTTAAAATAAAAAAAAGTGCATCAGAGAGATGTAGGTGAGTCATTTCAGAAAAATAAACTCAGGAGGGGAGGAGGAAAAGCAAGTCTTGAGCGGCAGAGGGGCTCTGCCCGTGTGTACTCATCACCCAGGACCTAGGGTATGGAGCAGATGTGTGGCTGTGTAAGAAAGATGTGAGGTAGACAAGCAAGTTGGATATTGGCAAATACAGTTATCCATTAGTATTGGAGAGAGTTGCCAGCAGTACCAAATACCAGAGCTGCTTGAGCCATCTATGAAACAGAACATTTGCACATATCCTGCACAATCCTCCTACATACTTTAAATGATCTCTAGATTACTTGTGATAGCTAATACCATGTGAGTGGCAAGCAAATAGGTCCTATGCTGCATTATTGAAGGAATAATGATGAAAAACTCTGCATATTCAGTGTAGACATATTGTTTTCCTGTGATTATTTTCCAATATCACAGATGAGAAACCTGTAACATGGATTTACAACTCTATGACAAATGCACAGCAAATGTCTACATTAAAGCAAATATAATAGTAAAAACACATTGCCACTAATTTTCCCCCAAAATAAGCCCCTTCATTTTTAATGTGTCCCATCTTTCCTGCCACTTTTTGAAATAGTTCTGGAAATTTTCCTTCATGAATGTCTTTAAGAGGCATTATACAAATGTGGTCAATATTGCTGCTGAGTGCCAGACAGCAGAAAAAACAACTGGTAAAAGTCACTAAAGAGTGTCCTCACCTTACTCACTGGATGTGGTGTGCTGTGACTTCCAGCTTTCATCAAAATCAAAATGAACATGAAAGACAAACATTTTGCATGCATTCGGGACACTGAGGTAGTCATGGCAGCAAAACTAAAGACACAAAAGAACTTCCTGAACTGCTTCAGAAAGTGAAAAGAATGATGGGCTGAGTGCTTGGTGTGTGGGTGAATACCTTCAGGATCGTGAATGCCAATGTGTGTTTTATAGTAATATTTTAAAACACTGAAACATTCATCTTATTTGATGATCATACCTTGTACATGTCTACCTCTGACCTCATGCTTCTGAGTTAAGAGAACAGTGTTCATAGGCCTTTTGGTGTCATTCTGGTATTTCTTTTACTTCTCCCAGTTTTTTAAAGTCAATGTCTTATAAAGTATGTGACAAACACAGCACGGTTCAGTTCAAGATGATGGAATGGTGCCAGTTGCCTCACTCCTCTGTGATAAGAATCTGGCACAGCCACCTGACCCATTACAGATAGCAATCATACATTCCTTCCCCATCAATCCATGTGAGACAATTACAATTAGTGCAGCCACGTTTCCTGAAGTTTTCTTATAAACTGCCTCAGGATTCATTTGCCTCCTCATAAATGACTAAAGTGAATTTTCTTGTGTGATACTAGAGCTCAGCCCAGGTCAGCCTTGCAGTTCATTGTGCCGAGGTCGCTAGTGATTTCTTCTTTTCTTTTCTTTCTTTTTTCCTCAGTACTCATTTGATACTGATCTCAATATGCCTCTCATCTTCTATGGTCTTGCAGATGGTGTTTTATCTAACAAAATCATCTTTTTATTTTCTGGGGGAAAATGGTTTCCAGATATTTGCCAATGTTTCTGCCATCCTGTGTTAATTTTCACAGCTCTTAAACAGCTGGTGAAATAACTGCTTACATTGCAGTTACTATAATACTCTCAGGTAATTCAGGTAATTTTGCATGCTATGGGTGCACTGACACTCCTTTAAAGCTATAAATAGAATGAAACAGTAGATATATAATATTCATTTATTCATTCAAAAACTGATTTCATGGTGCATCTTGATATTTAAATTTGCTTCTCCATGTCTAAAAACATTGCATTTTATAATTATAAAATATCTAATGGTCACTAATGGGAAATCCTTTTGGAAACAATTAATGGGAGGCACTTCAGGAGACCTGGCTTTTGCAGGTTCTGCTTGTTCATTGATTTGTTTTTGTTTTGCTTTGCTTTGCTTTCCCCAGGAGGGAGCTGTGACTGCAAGTTCACATGGTCACAGGAGAATAAATTCATTTGAAATTAATGGGAGCAATATTCTCCTTTTCTTCCTCATGTAGAAGACCTTGGTGGGGGTAAACACCCTCCTGAAGGCTGTGTGTAGAGTTCCATCATGTAGAAAAAGGGATGAGATAAAACTTTCTGTGTTTCAATGTTTAAAATTTCATGCAGATCAAATTATAGTGGTGCAGAATCTGAAGGAAAAGAAGAAAACAGGGGAGCCAGGCCCTCACTGCCACCACAAGGTGAGTTTCAGCTCACCAGCGCAGGCCCAGGAAAAATTTGGGACCATCGATCCTGGTGGCTGGGTGCCTGCCCAGCTCCCTAGGACATTGGTCTAGGCTCCAGAGGTTCCCCAGGCTTGAGTGGACCATGCCAAGTGGCTTTCATTCAACTAGGGGATCCAGGCCCACCGAAAGGGGAGCCAAAGCCACATGAGGCCCAGTAGTGGAGGGCACAGGAGGTGATTTGCAACACATTCAGGGAAAGCTTTGGAACATCTCTGGAAACCTGGAAATATAGGAAAATGACAAGATGAAAAACCAAAATGCAATCTCAAACCTCCAGCCCATCCCAAGAAATCCTAGAAGCCATGTACATAGAAAAAAAATGCTAGCCATACACCTGAAATGCCTGAAATGATATCAACTGAAATAAAGAAGCAAGTACTCGAAGCTATGAGGGAACTCAAATCAGAAATAATCTCCCAGGTAAAAGAAGAAATGATAAAAGTAGTGAAAGAAATACTGAATGCATCTAACAAAGACACAGCTAAAAAATTAGAGGAACAAAGCAAAAAAATAGAATACCTGAATGAAAACTATAAGAAAAAAATACATAAAGCAGATTCAAGGAGATATACAGGAAATCAAAAATTCTATTGAAAGTTGCCAAAACCACCTCAATGAAAGTGAAGATAGAATCTCAGACCTCAAAAATAAGATTGCAGCTAGTGAACAGGAAAAGAAAGACCATCTAAAAATAACAAGAAATCAGGAAATAACAATTCAACAGCTGTAAGATGATGCAAAGAAAAACAACATAAGATTAATAGGGATAAATGTAAAAGAAAGGGACAACACAAATGATATCAAGAGGCTATTTACAGAAGTAATAGCTGAAAAATTCCCAAACATGAGTATGGAAACTGACATACAGATTAGTGAAGCATATAAAACTCCAAATTGCCATAACCAAAACAAAACTACATCCAGACATGTAATAATCACCATCCCAGAAATCCAACTTAAGAACAGAATATTAAAATCTGTTAGAGAGAAAAGACAGATTGCCTATAAAGGAAAACCTATCAGAATCATAGCAGACTTCTCAACACAAACAATGAAGTCAAGAAGAGCATGGAGTGAAGTGTTTCAGATCCTAAAGGAAAATGACTTCCAACCCAGACTGATGTACCCTGCAAAACTGTCATTCAAAGTGGACAGAGAAATAAGGTAGTTCCATGACAAAGAACAGCTGAAGAACTTCATGATCACCAAACCAACCCTACAAAGAATACTGAAAGACATTCTAGATACACATAGGAAAAAACTACTAAGCAAGACAGACAATTAAACAGAATGGAAAGTTAAGATACAACATCAGAAAAATAACATGTCAACAATAAACCAATATATGGCAGTTATAAGCATTAATGTAAATGGCCTCAATTCACCAATTAAAAGAAACAGACTGGCAGAATGGATCAAGAAACAACACCCAACCATATGTTGTCTACAAGAAACCCATCTAACCCAAAAGGAAACTCATAGACTGAAAGTCAAAGGATGGAAAACAATACTCCATGCAACAGGAACTCAAAAAAAAAAAAAAAA
>PVLA01012822.1:0-41349 GCA_004027455.1 Hydrochoerus hydrochaeris | reverse complement strand
GTTATTTTTAAGAGATTTTTCCTTTCATGATCACACATTGCAAACTTGTCTTCAAGTTTTGATAGTCTATCCTTAGTTTCTTTTAAGGAGTTTTGCCAGCTTTCAATGGAGTTTTTAATTTCCTGGTAGTCTCTTTGAATCTGCTTCATGTATTCTATATTTTCTTTATATTCTTTATCAAATGTTTCTCTCCTTTTTTGTGTTCCTCCCTTCTTCCATCTGTATCATGCTGAGAGATACTTCCTGAGAGCATTTCTTTTATTACTTTACTCATATCTTGCTTTACCTGATTTAATATTTCAGTTTTGAGCTCATCTACAAGGTTCCGAAGATATCTCTTAATGTCCATTGAAGCCATGTCTGATGTTGCCTGTTTGCCACCCTCACTCTCCCTTGTTTTTCCTTCTCCTGGATCATTGCTCTCAGTGTTCTGGGCTGCCTCTCTCTCCTGTCATGGTCCTGGTTTCCTCCACACAGATTACAGTGCAGGTCACAGCCCCTATATCTGTTCCACATTTCCTCCAAAGCACTCTGGGAAAGGATCTCCACCCTCTCCTGCCTGCTCTTGTCACTGAGGTGTAAGCAGCAGCTGTGTAAGCCTGCCCCTCCCCACCAAGCCAGACAAACTTCAGGGGCTTCACCTGGTCAGTGCTTGCTAGACACAGGGAATCAATTTGGGACAACTCATTGGGTTCCAGCAGAGGCACGGCCCAGTCCAAGCAAATCCCAGGAATCTGCTCTGGTGAGGGAGGAACCAACTGAAGTCACTAATGCTCCCAGTTCAGGCTCCTCTTGCCTGATTCCAACATGTTGACCATTTCGTTGTGCCCTTCCTGTGGGGGGGTCTGATTCCCAGCACTGACTGTGGATTAATGAAGGTCCCTTCACCAGCTCCACTCTCCACTGGACTCACCAACCCCTGACTTCAGTGCTGCTGTGCTTCCTGTGAGTGGCGGTGGGAGCGAGTTTGGGCCACTCTGCCTGCTGGCGCGGATTCAAAGTGGAGCAAACATTGTGGGTCACCATAAAAATGCTGTCTCCTGTAATTTTTAGCTGTTTCAGTTGTAGTCCCGAAGTATTTGACAAGCTTTTTTATGTTTTAATTTCTTCCTGTGTCAAGAGGATCTATCTCCCTCTGTCTGGGTCTCTCCAGGGTGTTTTATTCTGGCAAATGAGTTGTTTCTCCTGGGAGGCTTTGTATTTTGTTGTTCCCTGATCGGCCATCTTGACTTCCTTGAAAAACTCTTCCTTGTTATTTTTAAGACATCCTTTCTTTCACGATCATATGTTGCAAATCTATCTTCAAGTTTTGAAAGTTTGTCTTTAGTTTCTGTTAAAAGGTTTTGCCAGCATTCAATGGAGTTTTTAAATTCCTGATATTCTCTTTGGATCTGTTTCATATATTCTAGGTTTTGTTTATATTCTTCATCAAAGGCTTCTCTCCTTTCTCTGGGTTCCTCTATTCTTTTATTTGTATCTACTTGAGGATTACCCAGGACTTCTTTTATTAATCTTCTTATATCTTGCTTCACCTGAGTTAGAATTTCAGATTTAAATTCGTCAATGAGGTCACAGAGGTTTTTTCTTTATTTCTGATGAGGTTGTCTCTGACATTACAGATTACTGCTCTCAACCTCCTCTGCATTTACCTCTGTTGGGCTCACTTTCCCTGGTTCCACAGTTAGAGACCTTTTGCTGTTTCTCTGTCTGGTCATGTTTCCAGCCCCCTTCAGATGGGTGGGTTGTGGAGGTCTCTGGGCCTTTCCTATTGCTTACAGTTTTTTCTGCAGCGCACTGGCTAGGGAAGTGCCTCCCCCCAGTCTGCTGCAGATCTGCAAGGTGCACGCTGAGAGCCAGCCCCTCCCCCTACATCAGTCAACCAGTTTATGCTTCAGTAAGTTCGTGTGTTCCCTGCGGATGCCACTGGCCCAGAAAAGCCTCATCCCTGGCTATTGGGTTTCAACCAGGGGCCTGGCCCAGCCCAAGCAAATCCCACCAATCTGCTTTGGACCAGGGGCCACCGACTGATGGAGCATCAGGTTTTGGTTCAAGCCGGCCCTGCCTAACTCCAAAATGTTGCCTAGCTGATCCTCCCGCTCTGGGGAATCCAGTTCCCATCACTCATCAAAGTTCATGCAGCTTGACTGGCTGTTTCCACTCCCTGTTGCAGTGCCTCCCCCAGCCAAGGCTCTGGAGCTCTCCAACCCCTGCTCCTGGCAGGGCCACGATCTCAGCTCGATTGTGAGTTGACTCTAAGATGTGCCGGTACAGTGACCTGGACTTGCCCAGCTTCAGCCCTCCATCCACGCTTCTTCTTCTTCTTTCTTTTTCCTTAGTTTCTTCCTGGGTTGTGAGAATTCCTCTCCTTTTGTTTGGTTTTCTCCATGTTGCCACATTCCAGCATCTGAGTTTTTTTTTTTTTTTTTTTTCAGAGAGGCTCTCTTATTGTGCCACCACTCAGTTGGCCATCTTGCAATCCCAACTTCAGCTCTTGCAATATTAGAATGCTTCTCTTCTGGTACCAGCTGAAATCATTTGGAATTTCCGGAAGCAGCCTCTGAACTAGACTCCAAACATCAATTTTTTAAAAACAATTATTTTTAAAACTTTCCCGGATGGTGTAATGTATAGCCAGGAACATCCTTGAGTTAGTTTTCTTTTTTCTTCAAATAAATAAATCTTTAACTAATTTAATTGCTTTTCTGGTTTTTGTCATTGTTTTCATTCATTAATTTTCTTTTTACTTTTCATTTATTTCTCTATTTTTCTAAATTTTGAGCCATGGTTAATAATACATATTTGTAGAAATAATGAATTATTCATGCCTGTGTTATTTATATTTATTACATTTATATAGCATTCATGGAGATACAGTACCCCTGGGTATTGTTTTTCTTATACCTCATAGATTCTAATTTGTATTAATGTTATTAACATTAGCTTTGTTGTTTTTAGACTTTTTGATAGACTTTCTTAATTTTTAGAGGTAATTTTTTATTATGAATTTTTCTATTTCATTGACATATGTGAATTCTTGCCTCTATTTGTTCTGCATTCAGTATTTATTGAGCTGTATCTTGTGATACTACTTTAAGTGATTTCATAATATTTAATTTTCATGGATATTTCATGTATACTTTAAAACATGGTGTATTTGGTATTTTCAATGAAAAGAGATCACTTAAATTAGTGAATTTAAGCATCCTGCTACCTAGATTAGGACATCTCTAATAAATTCTAATTTACAAAGTCACTGCCAGGGTAATTGCTACTTAGTATTTACTGCTATAAATCACTAATCCACATTTTATGTTATAGTTCTTAAGCATGAGTTCTACTTAACTAGTAACACAATTTTCTTCTCTAATTTTTAAGTTTGACTAGCTTTGCCTACTTTTGAAAGCTTTTCTCCTTTTTAGTTTTAATTTTCTCTCTTGCATAGAGTACACTGAATATTCTTTCCCTGGAGAACTAAATTGGAATCTTTCTTGATAATTGTCCTTTGCTCCCCTCACCAGTCTCCTTCCCCCACCCCTGCCTTTCACTCCTAGTCCAGCAGCATGCCCACTGATGCTAAGGCAGAGCTCTAGTGAGGGTTTTGACTTTGCCTGAGCATTAAAACTTTGAGATTATGATATTATACTTTAGTCTTAGCAAAACTCTAATAGGATTTGAGAAATTTTCATTACTCAAGTCCATAAATATTGAAATAAAGTCAAAGGCTTCCATTTTACTAGGCACAACTGGATATTAACTGCGAACATTGTCCTCTTTAACTTCTGTTCTGTGTGTGTGTCTTCATCCCTTAAAAGCAGCTACACACAGAGTGGACAGCTTTGCCCAACTGTTCCAGGACTTCTGGGTCTTAAACCATGGAACACAAGAGCTGCCTGGAAAGATCCATCACTATCTCCACCGACATCATATTAGATTTCATCTCTGAGTCAAAATATGCTAATACTGAGAAGTTATCCAGGAAGATGCTTTCAGCCCACAGAGGTTAAAAGTATTTATGTGAGCAACACTGCCATTATTTTACCATGAAAGTCTCTTAAAGGAAATCAGGCACACTAAAAAAATCTAAAACAGAATTGGAATTTTAAAAATTCAAATTTTTTTAGAAAAGGAAGTAGGACAGAAAAAAAATTGTAAAAGAAGTTAAAAGAGCAGACTTTTAAATTAGTTTTAAACATGGCAGGAAAGAAAAAAAATGTCCCTGGGAACTTTCTCGGTATAGGAAGTGTGGATATTCTTGGCCTAATTCCTGTCTAGCACTTCTCTGCACTGTTCCTCTCTCTGCAGTACTTCCCCCAGCCCCTCTGTGGAGGAGTACTCATTTGCATAATTAAACTGCTTGACAAGGATATTGAAGGAGTGGGAAAAAGGCATTCACTGAGCCAAGTGTTCTTCAAATGCCATTCTTACCCACATTCCTACTATAGGAAGGAAATTGCTGATGCCTTTGCAGAGATTGGGGAAGCTATTACTGAGATCGAAGTGTTGATGACATACTTTATAAAATCAAAAGTCGATCAAATTTCAAAGGTGGAAAGAAAGGTAGCATAGCCAAAGGAGAAGTATGAAGGTGAGTGAGACATGAAGTGGAGAAATGAAATCCATTTGGCATCTCCTGGAGCTGGTAAAGATTAACCCTACATATGAAAGGAGTTGACACTGTTCAAGGTAGGCATGGCATAATTCAGAAGAGTATGGGCACCAGCCACCAGATTCACTAAATTAGTTTCAGGAAACTACTTCTAAAATGAACTTAAATTATGTGATTGTTGATGACCTACTAACAATCATGTAAATCTGTAATAATTTAATAACATTTTTTTCTCAGATTGTTAAAGACTTATTCTGAGTAGGGAAAGTTTTTGGAGAACAAAAGAAAAATCTCAGTGTAGTGAAGTTTGATCTAAAGGACACTGTAACATTATGATCTCTGCACAGAGGTCAGTGTAAGAAAGGGGCAAGAACTTTGCCTTCTCCTGCTTATGTTTCCAGCCACCAAATGTTTAATGATTAATAATGTTAAGTAGAGAATGGTTAAAGTATTTGTAAATCGAGACATATGTGACTTTTAATGTTTCAGCCAATGGCTAATTGGAAGTGTTGGCCAGAGCCCAGGGCAGCAGAGCCCACTATGGTGGCAGTTACTGGGCCCTCCCCACAGCACAGAATCAACCCCAACCATGCCTTGCATCTCTTCTTGGCAACACTTCCTAAGCAATTTACCAGCAGCAGCTTCCAGCCACTCTTGCAGTAGGGTCTATCATAATGTCTAGAATAAATCTCAGCACCCATGAGCCATTAATTTAAGCTAATGTATCTCAAGTAGAATATTAACTTTATGACAGCAGACAACTGGTCTGATTTGTTCATTGCTATTTTCCCAATACCCAAACCAATGCCTAGTATATAGAAAGCACTAAACAAATAATTGATCAACAAACGAAAGAATGAGAAGATAAGAAGCTGACATGAAAGTTCATTAGCATAACCTACCCATCAGAGCTTTAATACTGAAAAATCTGCACCTTGTTAATGACTTCATTCTTGAGCAAACCAGGATAGCTGATGATCCTAATGCCCAAGCAACCATATGTCTAATTCTTATACAATGGACACAAGAGTTTATCCACAAAATAAATGTTTTCTAGTAATGTAGCATGTATCAGACACACACACTGAACAAGGGTAATGACTAAGACACAGAAAACATCTACTTAGGTAGAACTTACATTCTCAAATTCTGGTGTGATCATTATTAAACACACACATACAAGCATAAACTCAGAGAATAAGATATTTTATGAAGAAGAGTGAGGCAGCACAAAATGTAGTGGTAGAAAGACGGCATTCTGTTTTCTTTGTTTATTTATTTATTTATTTATTGTCTTTTTGAGACAGGGTGTCACTATGCAGTTCAGGAAGGTCTTGGGCTCATTTTTGTAGCCCAGCCTTGTCTTTAACTTCTATGATTCTCCTGCCTTGGCCTCCCCAGTGCTGGGATTACAGGCATGTGCCACCACATATGGTGGTGTACTATTTTAGACATGATGGTTAGTGCAAGTCTTCCTGAGTTGAATAGTGAGTGAAATTAGGGATTAAATATTGAGGATGTGTGGGGAATGAGGTGCTACAGCAAAAGCACATATCCCTGCACAGACCCTGAAGCAGGAGTATAATAGGTCTGTTGGAGAGTTCAGATTTTGTCATGATTTGAACGATCTATTGTGGTTGCAGGGCAACAAGTAAATCTGTCTGCATAACTACTCATCATGTGTTCACATCTTTATTCATTTTCTACCTTCAAAACCCTAACAAATCCATGTAGTAGGATATACAGATCCCACTTATTTCTTCTTGTGCATCTGTTGCCCTAAGAAACAAGATCACTGCCCAGTATCCTTAGCAGATGTTTGAGATTATTATCAGAACGATTTTTGAAAGATTTTAACTGATCCTGTAACCCGACTCATTTTTAGCATTGACATTGTCTGGAATCTCTTGCTGTCAGGTTCTACACAGGAAGTTTGCAAGCAAGTTGGATTACTGAAGAGTGCATGAAACTTCATAGAACATGATTTTCTGGGGCTGAAATAAAAATAAAGATGTGGTACAGTAGGAAAAACAAAGTGCATACCAAAGAGGTCTGAGATGTCCAGGTGGAATTTTCAGGATCCAATTTCCTTTTCCCTTGCTTCCTTTACCCCTTTCCCATCCCTACATCCTCTTTCTTTTATAATAATTTCTCCCAATTTCACAATATGTGCTATTTATTCTTTCAGTTGCTTAAATCAGGGAAACGATGCAGTATGTACACATGTGTCAAATTTATCTCACTTAAGAATATAGTCTCAAGGAACATCCATTTACCTAGAAATGTCTCAGGTTTCTCCTTCTTTATGGTTTTGTATTATTCCACTGTGTTAAAAAAAAACACTTCTTTTTTATCCATTCATTGATTGATGGGCATTTGGGTTGTTTACAAGATTTAACTATTATACCTGCAGTGTGATATTTCTAATTCCTTAGGGAAGATAACCAGAAAAGGAATAGCTGAGTCAAATGGGAACTCTAATTCTAGTTTTTAAAGAAAACTTTACATTTATTTCCACAGTGGTAGTAGCAGTCTGCATTCCCATCAAGAGTGGAGATTTCCTTTTTCCCTCACAGCCTCTCCAGCATTTGTTATTGGTTGATTTCTTGATAATAGCCATTCTTTCTGGGGTGAGTTGGAATCTCAGTGCTGTTTTAATTTACATCTCTCAAATGACCAGTGATGTTGAATATTAATTTTTTTCACATTTATTTTCCATTTGTACTTCTCCCTCTGAGAAGCAAGTATTTATTTCAGATTCCCATTTTTGGATTGGGTCTTTAAATTGGGGGATTCTGATTCTTTTCAATTCTTTATATGTCGTTTGTCTGAGGGACAACTTGCTAAAAATTTGTTCTCACTTTGTGGGTTGTCTTTTTACTTTATTGGTGATTTCATTTCCTGTGCAAAAGCTTTTCAACAGAATGAGATCCCAGTTGATGATTCTTTATTCTATTTCCTGTGCAACTGGCATTTTGTTCATTAAATCTTTGTCTCCATCTATATCTTCAAGAGTTTTGTCTATTCTCTCTTCCAAAAGGTTAGTTTTCCTGTTTTTTTTTTTTTGATCCATTTCAATTTTAGTTTAGTGCATGGTGATCGATATGGGTCTAGTTTTAGTCTTTGGTATGTGAAAATCCAGTTCTTCCAGCAGCATTTATTAAAGTGGCTTCTTGCAATGAACATGTTTGGCCCTTTTAGGGTAAAGTCAAGTGTATTTGGAGTTGTTTCTGCGTCTTATCTGTTGCTCTGACCCTCAATTCTGCTTTTTTGCCAACACCATGATTTTTTTTATCACAGTAGCTTTGTAGTATCATTTCAAGTCAGGGATTGTGTTGTCCCCTGTCTTGCTTTTCTGCCAAGAGTTGTTTTTGCTATTCTCAGTCTCTTCTGGTTCTAAATAAATTTCAGGTATTATGGTTGGTACATTGTGTCAATGTGAGAAGTTTAGAAGTTTAACTGAAAGGTTCAGCAGGGAGCCAGGATCCTTACTTTGTAAACATTCTCATCCTGTGAAAGAGGAGGGTGCAGAGATTTTGTGAGTGCTACACCCCCTACCCTGGAGGGGATGGGCATGGCCTGTGTACAATATAAAGGAGGAAAAGAGCCTTACTCTTCCCCCTTTTGCTCTGGCAGCTGCCTTGAAGTGCTGCCAGTTTCATGCCACCCTACCTTGGAGGCAGCTGGTTATGGACTGAAACATAAAAACCATAAACTGACTAAACCTTGCCTTCCTTCATTTTGGGTGTCAGGTATTTTGTCTCAGCAACGAGATAAAAGTAGCCTGGACAGGTATATTTTCTCTTGTTCTGTAAAGTTTGCTAATGATAATTCTATTGAGATTCCATTAAATCTGTATAAAAATACTCTGCAGAAAATTGAAATAGATGGCCTTTACCTCAATCTGATAAGGCAATCTATGACAAACCAACAGTCAGCATCGTACTAAATGGTCAAAACTGAAAGCTTGTACTATAAAATCAGGAACAAGACAAAAATATCCACTATCACCCCTCCTATTCAACATAGTTCTGGAAACTTGAGCCAGATCAACTGTATAAGAAAAAAAGTAAAAAGGCCAAGGATAGGAAAGGAAGAAGTTAAATCATCATTATTCACAGATGACATGATACTTTAACTAGAAGACCCCCCAAAAACTCTACCAAAAGATTGTAGATTTAATAAATTCAGTCATGTAGCTGGGTACAAAGCCTGCACTCAAAAATCAATAGGATTCTTGCAGGCAACAACTAACTAGCTGTGAGAAAAATTAGGGAAACCACACCTTTCACAGTACCACTCCCCAAAAATGAAATACTTAGGAATTAATCTAATAAAGGTGGTAAAAGTTGAAAATTATGGTTCTTTGAAAAAGCAGCTAAAGAAGATATCAGCAAATGGAAAGATATCCCTTGTTCATGAGTAGGAAGAACCAATGTAGCGAAAATGGCCATCCAACAGATTTTAATAGCAAGAGGTATATTTCCTTATTTTATTAATCACCATGGCATTTATAAGCACATCCTGGCTTTAGAGAAGCCTAGGCACAAATTTATGAGGAATCTTTTATATCTTGCTGACCACATGGCTAAAATCAACCTGTATAACCAGGTAAATTAAGACAAATGATTAGACAACTGTATAAATTTTCAGTCAACACTGTAGAGAAGGCAGTACAAGGTATATTCAGGGGAGTCTGGGACTCTCATCAGCATGTTATAAGCCATTAGCAACTACTTATGACCACTGTATTTGCTGAATGTTAGAAATGAGGTTCCCTATAGTTAAGCATAGTTAACTTGCACCAAATTTTTAAAGCAACTCAATCTTTGCATAGTTACCAGTCTCTTTGGAGGAAGTTCTCCAGCTGAGTCAGGTTCTCCTTGCATTTCTTTTCCATCTCTCATTTATAGCAGATTCTCTATGATGCTGGAATTTTAGCCTCACTTAGTGTCACTTAGTCATGGAGCCTGCCTCTGACATACGCAATAAGCTGTAAAATAAAAAAACCTGAAATTCTGTCCATGCCTATCTTCATCTTCTTTCTTATCTTTTCTAACCATTCATTTCATACAGATCCATGAAATAAAAACATGTTTCATATGTATCACCTGTTTACTCCTAAACTTAGTTTATCTATATTTGACAAGTCTTTTAGAAATCTAGTAGAAATCCCCAATTTAGCATGTTAAAAATAGGAATTGTTTTTCTTGTCCCTTTCTTCTTATAGTCATCCTCATCTTAATAAGAGCCATGAAGATTCATTCAGTTATTCATCCCCACCTGGAGCATATATTTTTCATTCTTGACTTTCCTTGCAATCTATATGCAAATATCAGCATGTCAGGTAAAAGCTTTCAAAAAAGTTATGGTTCTTTCCTTTTTAACGTACAACAGGCTAGTATATTACTAGGAGAATGTGCAAAAGGGAGCAAGTAGGAGGGCTGGGAAAGCTTAGGAAAACCTGAGAACTTATTTTCCTGTGAGAAGTAGGAAGGAGGTGAGGCTAAAACTTGTAATGCTCAGAAGCCAGGGACCAAGCGAAGGAATGCAAAGTGAAGACTAAGATGGGTTTCTGAGAATCACAAAGCATATGGTTTCTCGGTATGAAAACAAAGCATTCTAAAACACCAGCAGCACGAAAAGCTCAAAATTAAACCTGCACTGGCTTCAGACAGGAAAGCTATGACATAGCTCCTGCTACTTACCAAAAAAAGTAAGAATTAAGCTTATAAAGAACAAAGAGAAGGAGAAAAAGCAACTTGTCTAATGTGGGATTGCGTAAAAGTTAGGGTAAGGGCAGATTCCGGTATAGGAAAATAATTGTTTATTTTGGCTAAGGTGTGTAGGGTCACATCAAAAAGAAAATTACTTCCTTAATGCCAGTGATGACAATTAGCAAATTCTACTTGCATATCAACTCAAATATTACACTGCTTATATTCAGTTTCTGCTTTATTCAGTTTTTAGAATGTAAAAGAATTTTGCTTTCTGATACAACAGCAAATAAGGTCAAACCATTATGGAAACCCAAATATACTTGCATTAGGGGCCACAACTGATGTAGATAAAGAAAGTGAACTTCTTGTTAAAAAAAAAAATGTTGTCAAATAGCACTGAGCCTTTTACATCTTAATAGTAGGTTAATTTCTTTTCAGAATAACTTCTAGCAATGCTACTTGCAATGGTACACAAAGTATCAAACACTATCTTATTACTATCTCTATTAAGAAAAGAAAGTTTTATCATCAGTGAGAATAGAAAATGCAAAGATGGGGTACAAGCAAAAGTGGAGAAGAAAGAGCAGGACCTTAAACTGATCAAGAATAAATTCTGGAAGAACCTCAGTTTTTGAGGAACAAGAACTAGTACTATTCACCAAAGAGGCCATAGGAGGTGTATCCTTCAGCCTTGTAAGAATGTAGTCCTAGCAGTGCCATTCACTTTTTACATAAATATAACTTCTGTAATTGAGTCTACCTTTACAAAATTAAGTAAATCAAACTAAAATGACCTTAAAAATTGACTATGCTTACCTTAAAAGTAAGTTTACAAAACTATGATACACTATCTTACTAACCTAAAAAGTATTTTTAAAAGAGGATAAGTGTAACACAATACAACCTGATTACATTTACATTTTAAAATGTAAAAATATTTAGAGTGAGCACTCCTTCAAAGTGAACACTTTTAATGTGAAAGCATTACATAAAAGGTAGCAAATACTCAGCTGTAATAAACTTCTATGTGTATGTGTATTAGTGAAGAAGATAAAACTGCCAAATAAAAAATTTGAGTTGCTGTGTACCTATCTTCATGTTACTGATTTATGAAAAAGTAAATACTAATTGGTAAGGAAACTCATGACACCAAACTAATACGGTGAATCATAAAAGTTAAATTAGATTGAATTTTAAATGCACTATTATCACATTTTCAACCTCTTTATCTAAGGCATTAATTAAAAATAGTCCTTTTATGTGTAAGTCCATAGTTATTGTGTAAAAGGCTTAAATGTATTTGACACAATAACTGAAAATGAAAAGAACTATTTTCCTGAATCCATCCAGTGGTACCAAATTAAGTAATTTCAAATCAGTCTCAGAACACTGTTTGTTTTGTTTTTCCCCAAGCTGGACAAGAAAAGCAAAGGATTAAGTTAGAAAAGGCCAATATAGTGTAAGGATTCTTTTCTCTCAGTTTTTCTAATTTGTATATATACATTTAAGTGACTCTTGTATAGAAAGCTGCCTAATAGGTTTTTAATTTTAATAAAAGAGAATTATTTAAATTCACAATCTAGTTTCTTTTTTAAAAGACCAATTAAAAGTTCTATTGGACAAAATCTACAGGGAAAACAGGAAAGACAAAAATATATCCACTGATTCTATTATACATTCGGTTCCCTCAGTAGAGCAATTTTTATTTGCCTTTGACTTCCATGCTTTTAAATGTCTCATACAGAATGGCTAATCAATAGTTCTTCTTCACAGACTGAGTTTGTATCTATGCCTCCACAGTACCACAGAGAAGCATGAAAAATATGTAATTTTATGTACGTAATTCAGGACCACAGTAGGTTAGTCAAGAAATAACCTTCTAATTAAGCCAGATATGATGTGCTTTTTAAAAGTCAGTTTCCTCTTCTAAAGAAAGGAAACCCATGGAAAAAAATGATTTTGGCAGAATCTGAGGAATATTAGAGTCTTTTTATGAATTAAAAGGCAATTTCAACTGTAGACTAACAAAAACAGGACAACCTGTGTCTAAATTTAACATCTTAAAAAACATGACTAATTATTTCTCACATTCCTTGAAAATACTGCATCCTTTCAGCCACATCACTTTAATTTCAACATAGCATACAAATAATATGGAGACTTTAATGTTAACAGTAATACTTGTGAATGTGGCAAGTATTCCCTGATTCTATATGCAGATTACATAAAGAACCTACTCCATGGTTTTTGGTTTCTCAGTCTAATCTGGAATTAAAAAAAAAAAAAGCTTCAGGAAGGATAAACAGGAAATCTGTGAAAAGATTTCTTTGGAGACAGCTGTTGCCCAGTTGTGAGTCCTCTACTTCTGTTGATGGTGGTGATGTGGCTTCTTTAGCCACAAGCCCAAGGAGCGGCGTTTGATGGACCGCTCAACATGGCTCTATCCTGGACATGCTAAGCACTAGCGCACCCTGGAGGACAGAACCAGAAGAGCCTTCAGTGCCTGAGTCCCATAGATCTTGAAAGCAAGTGACAAATAGGGTTTTCTGGCACAAGTAGTGGGTCTTGAGAGTGCCAAGTAAGACTGTCTAAAAGTCCTGGCCCCCACAAAAAAAAAAACATACAGATGAGATAAATTCTTCACAAAAAGATACTGTGGGTTTATTCTGTGTAGGGCTCAGTGTAGAGCATTAGTGACTAATGAAAGCAGAGAAACAGTCGCTCAAGTCATGGGAGCTGCAGCAGGGAAAAAGCTTAACATTGACCAAGGGTCAGACAGAGTCATCACCATTCCCCAGGTCTCTCAGGTGGAATCAGCTGTAATGACCAATAGTTACAAAACCAATAGGTACTAAGAATAGGTACTAAGAATTTAGAACCTGTAGGTACTAAGTAAGAATAATCTAATCCCTTCACTTCTTTCTGGAGAAGTGAAAGAATTAGAAAAGTCCTGAACAAAAACAAGCACAATGGTTAAACAGGTTGAGAGAAGACAGCAAGAAGGTGATCCCACCTTCCCTAACTAGAAGCTCACAACTGAAAGAATCTCCAATTTGAGGAAGGAAGGAGACCTAAAGCTAAGTTACATTGGACATTTTTTCTATTTATGAAAAATGAAGATATATTTGTTATTTGAAGTAACCATAGATTACCTAGGGATGAAGAGAAGAGCCAATGAGGATGAACAAATCTTTCAATGATGGAAGAAGAAATTTTAAAAAGGACATTTAAAAATGTGCATTTGTAACAACCCATAAGTTTTACACAGTCTGTATTTAGTTTTTAAAAAACACAAAAAGTTTAAAGGAATGACTCTTATTCCAAGTTTTGTTCCAAGTCACCTAAAAGAATACTCTAAAATACATCCACTCAGATTTAACCCTGAATATTCTGATTTGTCAGTTTGTGGGGGAGTCTCAGCAAGGGTATTAGTATAAAAATATCCAGAGAATTCTGATATTCACCCTAGATGATGAACAGTTCATTTATATAAATACATAGATTGCCAGATAAAAACAACAGGTCATTAAAACAGAAAAGGTCTTGGGAGGAATGTGACTAACATTCTGAGGCAGAATTAACTTAG
The DNA here is from genome assembly GCA_004027455.1 of Hydrochoerus hydrochaeris. Lineage (NCBI taxonomy): Eukaryota > Metazoa > Chordata > Mammalia > Rodentia > Hydrochaeridae > Hydrochoerus > Hydrochoerus hydrochaeris. Next base: position 27,437 of record PVLA01012822.1, on the reverse strand, counting down.
GGTTAGATTGATACATTATTTATATTGTTAATTTTTCTCATACTCTGTAAGGATTGGTCACTAATGCCAAAGGAGTAATAGTTAATGTTCTAAAGAGCAATTTATATGTAAATTTTGGAAACTGCAAGCAGCTGAGGAACACCAAGTTGCTGAATGCAGACAAAGAAGGGACATTCTGTGACAGGAATGCAGAAATATTTTAGAGAATTTTGCTCCTCTATGGTGATTCTAACTTTTATAAGACACAGACAGTACCTTCATGAAATAGCTCTAGACCTCAGGCACCAAGAGTATCAAACATCTCTATAAGTTAACTTTCTGTATTTATATGTGACTTCAAACCAACCAACCAAAGCTGAAACTATTCTCTTAAGGGTTGTCATGATTTGCTTATAGCTCAACATCTGTTTCCAAGGATGGACAAACTTCTGAGAATTTGAAGATGTCAGCTTTCTCACAATTAGCAAGCACCTTAAGATGGTGTGGAAATGACAGAAGCAAACAAAATCTAAGACAAATATCCCACATCTTGGTCAGACTGCAGATTATGAATTGCATAATTCTGGAGTTTTCAATTAGAAACTTAGAAAATAGCCATGAGATCAAATTTTAAACTTCCCCCACATTAACCCACATAGCAAATGAGTTAAGCCTCCCAAAACTTGTCTTCTCAGATTTCCGTTTATAATATTTCTTAAAATATTTTATGGAGTTTGCTTATCACAGCTCAGGATTCTAAGCAAGGAAAGACTGTTTGATTTGAGGTCTGAATCTAAAGACTAGCCCTATGTTGTAGTCAGGGCTTACAAGGGAAAAGATTTAATACAGGACACATTGTTTATAGGATTATTTTATGGTATTTACCCGAAGAATCAAATACAAAAGAGGGCAGGAGATCTGTTGACACACTACAGACCCAACAAATCCAAGTGAGGGCTTGGATCCCAATGTCCTGCATGGATCCAGTTGAAGACTTCGAATCTGTATCAAGGATCTGTCTGGGAAGGCCCAAAGGCTAGTGGTGGAAGCTAGAAAATCTGTACCAACAGGATGAAAGATCTATGCCAGAAGGCTGAGGGATCTGCACTGGAGCCAGGAAGTGACACGAAGTAAGTACCAGAGTTCTCCTGAAAAAAACTACAGCCATCCTCAGCAACAGAGAGGTTCAGGACTCCTTTGATGATAACAATTGAGTTCATATCAGAAAAGCCAGCATTAAATTCTTCTCCAGGAGAATCAATAACACATCATCTTGCTCTCTAGCTCCCTTTTTATGCTGTTGGCAACAATCATAACGTGGGCTTTCTACAACTAGCACCACACTAATTCAGTTCAGCTGAGTGTTACAAGTTAGCCATTAGTTAATTCATCACACCATATAACTTAGTAAATGACACTTAACTTCTATTTACCTTCATTTTGGCATCTATAAAATTAGAAAAATACCAACTATTTTCTTACTTTATGGATTGTTAAGAAAATGAGCTAATATACAAAATATTTGAAATTATTTTATGAACTGAAGAGCACCCTACAAATAGAAAATCAATACTTTTATTAGATGCCCTGTTCACCTATCAGCTCATAAAAGAATACTTTATGATCTTCATTACTATTGTTTGGGGCACTTGTCCAGGAGTCTTTTGCTTTTCCCACATGGCTTACTTGGGACTCCTCTTTCACATTGATCTGGCTCTTGGAATTGTTTCTTGTTTGTGACCTTGATTTGAGGATAGAAGTTACTTGCGTAACACTTGGTAAATATCCCACCTACCTTGTATATCCCAGCACCACTGGCCTAGCTAGTGTCCCTTCTAAGGTTTTCCCCAAAAAAGGAAAGGGGCATAATCCTTTCTCTCACTTCCATACTACAATGCCTATTTCCAAGTGCTGGCAAATGATAATCCTATGGGGCCACACCTAGGCCTGTTTCCATAAGGAAAAATAGTGAGATGACCAATCATAAGCACTTTGTGGAGGGGCATAGTTCTGAGTCTCCATGAGAGTACCTACTCCCAGCTTGGGATTCACTCCCAGAAGCTTTGGGGATAAGGGGAGAGAGAAACAACTGTCTCCCACCCTGCCTCATTTGGGGCAGATCACCCTACAAAGGTCAGGAAGTAGAATACAGTCAGAAAAGAGAACACTGTCCAGTGCATTCCAATGCTTTGTGCTAATTAACAACTTAGTAAGAATAAGTATCCCTGAATATCTTAGAGAAATACAACTTTTTCTTTGCTCTCAATATAAGGTAAAAATTAAGGGGCACATTATAAGTAACAGAACACAGGAAAAACCCCTGATAGAGTTCTTGAGCTTCTTCACAACAGAGCTTTTAAAATTCTCACAAGAGATAGAATGAAATAAAAAAACTGTCATGCGAGGAGTTGGTGTGTACCCTGCACTGTGGAAGATGCTTTACAGTGTGACCTCATTTAGCTTTGTAAGACAGTTCATGTCACCTGACATGTGAGGCTGCCCACTGTGCAATGAACGCCCTCTTCACATTTTAATAATTTTCCATGTTATCTATTCAGCCTTCCAACCAGATGCACCTGCATGATAAGCCTTCGATTTGGAAGTGAGAAATGTGAGGGTGAAGGTTTTTCAGGGCCTTTGTGTTGCTGGCATGAGTGGCCAGTAAAAGAGTCCAGCTATGGAAATTGTAACAACAGTTGCATAAAGGTCAAGTTCCTGTAAGCTGGGTTGTCACATGCACGTGGAGGCAGTAGCCATGAGGTCCTCATGAAGTCACTCATGCAGCAGCGTGTTCGTTACTGCTTGTGAATGCTGAGCCTAGAGTCTATTTCTCTAGTATTCCCATCAATTCTTGAGCTACCTGATATGTTTTAATAAATGCCTTTTTTGAAAGAGAAAAATAATTCACAAGCTAAGCAACAGTCCATGGGTCACATACCTGGTTAGAGATGAAAACAGAGCAAATGCACCATCTCCTCAAGATACTGAACAGTTTTCTGAGACTGTAGATCTCACTTTGCCGACCCTCTTCACATATGGTAGTGTTTAATTTACTGATTCAAATACCTTGCTTCAGGCTAGAACAAACAGACTACATGGTCATTGAAACATCATGATCCTTGGAGTAGAAGGATGGTTTTTCAGAGAATTACACAGCAACCACCTCTGGCACAAACATTTAAGTGTTGTAACATCCTCCCAAATGAAATGACCTTCAGTGACTCACATTTTCCTCCAGTGTTGAATTATATACTCTGAGACTCTGAGTCATTTCTAAGTGAGTGGATATCACTGATCAGAATGCACTGCCCTTTACCAGATGAAAATATGTTGCTGAGCAATATCAGGGGCTGCACAGATTGAGTATGTTCTGCTAACCACTCAGAAGGGAGCCAAGAGATGCTTCGAAGGGACAGAGTGTCCTGTTTTTCTGCTCCTGGATGATTTTCCTTGTGCCTTTTTGTACTTTTTGATCAGGTATTTAAAGATTAGCAAGTAAGAATTCCTTGGAGAGGCTGACAGAAACAGAACCCATGTTGAAATATGTTCTTTATGACCAGACATTAGTGAGTTATGTAAAGCAACTCTTTATCCCAAGCTAATATGTTCCACTCATCTGCCAATATGTACAGAGGATAAAATTAGCTTTGTGTCCCTCCAAGGGATACCAATGGAAATCTGCTGAAAAAAATCTTATCTTGGGCTATGGATATAGCTCAGTGGAACAGTGCCTGCCCAGTAATCATGAGGTCTTGAGTTCAATTTCTGGTACAAAAAAAAAAAATCCCAAGTCAAAGAATAAACATTTTCAAATTATCACCTTCTCTTTACTATCTGAATTTCCCATTACACAAGCTGCATGCATCCCAACACATTGTACTTTAATCATAGGCCCAGAATCAGTATCTACCAACTTTCCTCCATACCTGTTTGATTTGAATTTCTCTGATGTGCATTTCATTTTTGGTTCCACGCATTTTCAAGTACAGCTAAAGTCTTATCCTGATACCAAGTATTTTAATACAGGAAATGAATAAATTTGTCAATTATTAGAAGTTTTAAGGTATAAATTCTCTATAGAAAACCATGAAGGCTAAAAATAGGATTTGTGTAAACCACTGACCTCCTGAATCAGTCATTTCCAGATTTGTAGTATTACTACAAACCCCATTATTTAAATTAAACAGGGCCATTTAACTTGTGCAAAGTTCTAATTCTAAAATTTATAAAATTTACTTCTTGTTTTATCATAAATCAAAGGAACAATGATGCTATTTTCACAAACACAAAACTTTGAAATGAAGAATGTAATTGACAGTTGAATCCACACCCAATATATTCATATACACCATTGGTCACATCAATGAGAAAAATGTAATTTACACAGATAAATGTTACCATTGTAAATATATTTTATTTTTTAGCTTTTATTAAGGTTATTGGTGCAATTTTGATACACATAATGATCACATTCATCATAGGGAATTTGTACCTCTACGTGATATGCCTTGATTCCTCTTTCTTTCCCACTTCCCTTCCCTCATTTCTCCTCTCTTCCCCTCCTTAAACACAAGTTTTGTTTCCATTTTATCTTTCTTTTCTCATTTTTTTGTTTTCCTTTCCTTCTTTTTCCCCTCCTACTTCCCTAGTTACCCTTTCTTTTGAACATTTTTTTCTATTTCACAATATATGGACTCATTTTGATTCTTTTGTTTTAATTTTGAAGAAAATAGAACCAAAAGCAATAAAACAGAATAGAGTTAGTCAAAGCTAAACAATGAACATGGTACAGGACTTCAAAACAACATAAAAGAAAATCAATAATAGCTGCTATTGTGCCTCTTACTATCTTCAAAATAACTGCCCGTACCATCAGGCATAATAAAACAAACAAAAAGGAACAGAATGAAACCAAAACAATGAAAGCAATATAGGACTTCAGAATGAGATAATAGGAAAACAACAGTGATCACCATAATGTCTCTTGTATCTTCAAATATACCATCGGACATAAAACAATTAAACAAAACAAAACAGAATAAAATCAATCAAAACAAAACAATGAAAGCAATATAGGGCTTCAGAGAAAGATAACAGGAAATCAATAACAGCTTCCATAATATATTTTGTTCTTTGAAATAGCTGTCCATGCCATCAAACATAATAAAATCAAACAAAATAAAAACAGAATAGAACCAAACTAAACACAACAATGAAAACAATACAGGGTTTCAAAACATGATAATAGATTAACTATGGCCACTACCTTCCCTTTTTGGACAGTTTCCTCCCCTTTCACTTTCACAATATCTGTTGCGCATTTTGTATCCCGCTAACTCCTTTAGTTTTTTATACTAGGGAGACAACACAACATTCACCCGTGTGACTCTGAACCATTTCACTATAAGCACTACAGGAGCCTCAAGGTTATCTTTCTTTATAGCTGAGTAGTTTTCCATTGTAATAAGAATGCCACATCTTTCTTATCCATTCTTCAGTTGATGGACAAGCTATCTCTACTTTTTTATGGTTCTTTGTCACATACAGCATTGTTCTTTCTCATTGGAATTAAAGTGTGTGAATTTTCTTTTGAGTTCAATGTATTTTTTGTATAAAGCATGTGGATAGATCCTGTCTCCTGACCCACTCTGCCTGTGTTTTTTTTTTAATTGGTGAATTGAGGCCATCTACATGAATGGTTATGGCCAATATACACTGGCTCATCTCTGTTATGCTATTTTCCTGCCATTGAGTGCCTATTTTTCCCCTCCATTCAATTCTCTATTATGCTCAGTGATCACCATCTGCTGCTGTTCTTGGAAGCATGATCATTTTTATTTCTCTCTAGAATGTCCTTCAGTATTCTTTGTCAGTTGGTTTGGTGGTCATGAATTTCTTCAGTTGTTCTTTACCTTGGAAGTATCTTGTTTCTCCATTAATTTTTAAAGATAGTTTGCAGGGTATATCAATCTGGGTTGGACGTTGTTTTCTTTCACGGCTTGAAATACTTCTTGATGGTTTATGTTGAGAAGTTTGTTGTGATTCTAATGGGTTTTCCTTTATAAATGATCTGTTTCTTTTTTCTAACAGCTTTAAATATTCTGTTCTTGTGATGAGTTTATGGGATCTTGGTTATTATATATATGGGTGTTGATTTATCTTGGTTATAGTTAGCTGGAGTTCTAAGTGTCTCATTTATCTGCATGTTATATATTTTTCCTATTCTGGGAAATTTTCTGCTATTACTTCTGTAAATAGACTTTTTATGTCATTTGTGTTGACCCCTGCTTTTTCACTGACACCTATTATTCTTGTTATTTTTCTTTGCATCCTCTTGCAACCATTGAATTTTTATTTCCTGATTCCTTGTTATTTTTAAGAGATCTTTTGTGATTTTGAATGTTAAAAATGAGAGTATATGAACTTATGCTTCTAGGTTGAACATTACAATGTAAAAGTAGAAAAAACTACTAAAGCTATACAGGTTAAAAGCACATATCAAGAAATTCTTATCTATAAATAAAGCAGTGTTTGTACTGAAATCCAAGTTCCATTCACTTACATAGTCTCTATTTCTGTAGAAGTCCAAGAGCACTACTTTTTGAAAGCCCTCCCATGGATAAAATATACCCATTCTGTGATGAATACATGGTCTATTTCCTCTCATAACAGAAAAACTTATGTCTTAGAGTTTTCTTTAGTAGTATATATATATATATATATATATATATATATATATTCTTAAGTTTTTCACTGTTTTAAGTTAGATTCAAATCAACCCTTTGTTTAGAAGCTCAATGTATAGAAAGGATTGAAATGATAAAAAGACTGATTTGTTTTAGCAATGGTCTGTTGCCAATAAATGTATGAGATAGATCAGAGATGGAAACACAAGTAGGCTTATGTAGTCTGCTAATACAGTTTCTTCCTAGCAACCAGGACAGGCTCTCAGCCGAAAACCTTTAGGGCAGAAAATTCATAAATCACTTAGTGCTCTGTCATTGTGAAGTGTTCACTGACTTTTGGCAGGACAGACATATATTTTGATGTGGGAGAGGGCCAGGATTTCAACACATATATTTGGGAGACACAGTCATTGCATCCATTGAGTGCAGAAAGCTTTGGTCTAAGATTTAACCATGAGAATTAATTCAGTTTATTAGCACCACATAATGACAACCTACATGTTTTACTGCATATAGATCAATAAGCCCACACTACTCTTTTAGCTTATTCCTCTTCAAAGTCTGCTTATTCTCAACTTTTATAATGTTTAAATGAATTCTTACTCTAACTCTATACCACTGTCTCATTTATCTTTGGCAGCATTAAGCATGGTTTTACTCACAATTTATAAATCATTAACTCTGTAGGATCTTCCAAGAGAGATGAATATTGCTACTTCAATGTTTTCCTGATGAATTCAAACCTTGAAAATGTATAATATTGCACAAAGTTGCTAAAGGAAGTTCTTCCATGGTTGGGATTTCCCTGGATGCACAGCTGTAACATATAGGGTCAAATGCAGGCTCATATTTGCACATCAGAAGAGGGTGAAGAATGAGGGTCATGCTGTAACAGCAAAGTGCTGACCAAGAACTGAAGAGACTGGTTCTTGCAAAAGCAGAAGTCCAGCCTTTTCTGGGAAGCAGGAACTTAATTGTGTAACAGGAACTGAAGTGAGCTGGCAATTTAAATTGTTGAGACACAAACATCATCTTATGCCTGGGATGTGGTGGAGATTTTCTGTTATAATGCTTGATTGCCTTGGTTCTTGAACCTTTGCTTAATAGAAGATCCAGGAACCCTAATGAGAACCTCTAGATTCTCCTTACCTTTATTCATGTATGATGAACCATAGATTAATCTCTGTAACAGTGAAGGCAATTGGCTATTTCTCCCAAAGGTCTAGGAGTACTTATTAGTCATAAGCATAGAACTTCTCCCACAACAACTTCAGCTGATAAAAATTCAGTAACCAGACAACTCTCAATGGAGATTATTGAGAAAAAAGAATATGAATTTATTCTTCACTTAATTCACTCCAGGGCCAGGTATGACTATAAATTTTTTTAAAAGGTAGCACAAAAATTTTTCGTGAGGTTCATAGTATAAACCAAAACCAAGTTTATTTCAAGGACAATTTCTAAAGCAAAGAATTTTGTCAACTCAGCTCTTTTTAATGAATAAAGACTGTGAAGAATGCATGTGTCAATACCAGAGGTTCTCAGGAAACACTGTTGGGAGATGTCCACCAGAAAACTCAGCTCCTATCACCCAGATGCCAACCTCTACTTGTCTCAACTGAAAGGACCTGAACATTTTTTCATATTTGTGTCTTCCTTCATAAGCTTCCTGGTGATACTCTTAAGTGGTAATTTTGAATTACCAACTCTCCCATTTCAAACTGGCTTTCTCAAAGGCAAAGGAGATCTGGGGCAATCGCGGCACCATAGTACCATAGTTCAAAAGTTCCTCCCATCTTGGAATTAAATATATAGTATCACAAGTAGCTCAGTAACCTTGGGAAAAGTCCAGTTCTTTTCTCTGAACAATAAAAAAATTGAATGACATTTTTAAAAGAATATTAAACGAGATGATCATTAAGATTCCATTTAGATGTAGTTTTGTATTTTGATTTAATGTCTATTCTTCATTTGAAACACGTAGAGAATAATGATAACCTGATTGTTTCATAAGATATTTTTGAAAATATGTAAAATGCTGAGGGAAGCAGCACCTGCACACATTCTGGGGTAATTATATAAGTGAAGCTTCATGCTACCCTTTGTCAATATTGTCAAAGACACTGGCCAGTTATAGCTGAGATATATGTTTTACCTGTAATCTTTCTCTAGGCTTTAATCTGTAATCTTTCTTTAGAAGCCATTGCATTTAAGTTAGAAATAGGATCTAAAAAGCATCATGGATATGACCATGCTTGAAGACAAAAACACCAGTGCAAAAGATAATTATGGCTAGAAAGTGAAGAATTTGCATGTAATTGATTCAAAAATGAAGAGGTTCCCTTAAATTAGAATTATAAATCTTCTATTAATATATATGCATGTAATATTAATATATAGTAAATTAATATAAGATGAGTACCTTCCCTACTTCAACAAAGCATTATTTCAAATCTTAAGGAATGAAAGAAGTAATTTAAGTAATGTCACTTGGGAAGTAAAGAGACTGAAACTTGGAATGGCCAATGACTTGCACAAGTCACATGATTCATTAGTAATAGTAATAGTATTGGAACTCATATACCATTGTTCATATCTCCAACCTGCTGCTAAGACAGTTACACCTAAGCTGTCACTGGGGAGAACTGGGAAGGTAAAGACCTGAGATGAAAGGAAAGAACAATTTTTATTATAATCTGCAACTATGATTTCCTTAAATTCAAGTTTAAGCTTGACTTTTAGCCACTATTTCCCCATTTTTGTCCTTAGGCTTGGTTCTCTGAGCACTGAAGAAGGAAGCTCCAATGCTCCCAGTGCAACAGTCCTGATGCTAGCATTAGTGGGTCCCCCTGGGACAGAGCACAACCTCATTGCTGCCTGGCATTTCAATGAGTTCACAGAACGCTCTCAACATTCTAACATTCAAATCATGGGCAAATGTCTAAATTTGAATTGCAAAGTCTGTCATTAAAGCCCAAGACCAGGGTGAGCCAGAATCTGTTCAGAAATATCCTTTCCCCTTTGATTTCAATGATTTTGAAAAAAATTTAAGCTGTTAGAGAATGAATCTATATTCTAGGTTGTTCTAAAAACTATGGCCAAAATGCTAGATAGTTTACTCCAGTTGAGGTCACAGGCTTTCCAAGCATGTAGAAAATGAAAGACTGATGATTTCTTTAATGACTTTACTTTAGTCAGCTCTTGCCATCAAAGTACATCTGGTAAGACCTAGGGAAATTCTGTGCAAGATGAGGGATTAGCCTGGTTAGAAGGAGCTCTTTTCCCAATGAAGAATATTGATAGCTTAGTTAGTGGCAAAGAAAGAAAGAGGAAAAGAGAGGGGGAAATAGTGTCTAGTAAGGTTTGGAGAGTGAATGCAATTTTCAGATGACAAGAGGCTGAGCTGGCTAATTATGATCTAGAAGGAGTCATTAAAATATTAGCTCCTCCTACTGTGTGACTACAGAACTACAGGTCTACACAAAACTGTCTATTTTTCTATACATTGAAACCTGAAAAGTTACCTTTCTTTATTATTACCAGTATTATTGTTCTTAATAGAATGATAAAATGGCATTATATAATTGAACAGAGTGAGTTTTTTCCTTTCTAATTTAGTCTTGTGCCGGTTTCATGGAGAAACCTAGAATAACATCAGGTCATTGACACACATTTCTAGTATTTCCAAAAGACTGAGTAATGCAATCATTATTTTCAGTTTTCACAATTCCCAGAACTTGAGCTTATTCTAGATCTCTTCCTATTGGTAAAATTTTTGATGAAGTATATAAAATATAATTGCACAAGTTTATTAGATCCCTTTTGAAGAAAGAAAAAGCAAGTTTGACACCAAGATCTAGCCTATGATCCAGTGCAATGAATACATTTATTCTTATTTTGAAAATCTAGTAAAGATTTTCTTTTAAATGTAGAGAAACCAAACATAGAAATGATTACTAAATGACGAGTAAGGCAAGTGAAAAGAACACAAACTACTGATCAACAATCAAAGGTTTAAGTCTCCCTTGCACATATGACTTACTGAAATTATATTGACATATTATTAATAAAATCATATTTAAATCATATTAAAACCTTACTTTTAAAAAAACATGTTTATTGAAATATAATGTAGGTACAGTAAAATTCACTCTTTTTAGTGTAAGTTTACGAGTTTTGACCATGCTACAATTGCACAATAACCACAATTTTTATATCAGTCCAAAAAGTTCCCATATGCCCCTTATAATCAAACTCTCCTCTTTAATATCAATCCACAAGTTTTAGTTGCTTCTATTCAAATCCTCTTTACAGTTGGTTACACTAATACCAGCTACTTTCCCTCTTTTTATCCTTCAGATGGCCTCGCCAAGCATGGAAGAAAAGAAGTTAGTTTCCAGGACAACAGCCTTGATTCTAACATTTATATGAGTTCTTACTTTCAATGAAAACCAAAACATAATTTTTTTCTATAAATTGAATGCATTTTTATACCTCATCTGAGATATTGTTGGCTAACCAACCCAAGAACAAAGATTTTCTCCTATGTAGTCATCTGAAAGTTTTCAGTTTTATACTATTTGGTTCTCTTTGAAAATTAAATTTTTAAACATGGTATGATATTTGACTTGTAGATCTTTTTTGTATGTGAACCATTTGTTGAAAAGGCTACACTGGCAAATTGGCATTTGAAACTGGCTGATAGCTAGGTCCTCTTATGCTGTTGATGCACAGTATACCTACAACACTAGTCCTTCAGAAGAATGCCAGCCTTATTTGGGAAAATAATACACAAACTAAACAAGGCAGGCCTAAAATTTTTTCAAGTATGAAAATTCAGTTGGAAATTTTTTTGTAAATTACTTTAAAGCCTAGACTATATGGTGAATTTGTCACCCACTCTGCTCCCCTCAAGTAGTAGGAAAATGGAGTGAGTACCTTTGCTTAATGATCACTCACACTTCCTGCCATGGGTGCATCAGTGGGCTACAATCAGCAGAATTCTAGCATCTCATCCATGAGATGAAGAATGCAAGTTTCACCCCTGCAATGTTATTAATTAAACACTGAAATAGCAAAATATCACAGACTTAGCTTGTGAAATGAGCCACTTAATGAGCTGATATGTAGTTACTTCAGGAACATTTTACTTGTGATTTATACATCTTCCTCTGAAAGTTTAAATGAAAATTCGGTTTCTATTTTTCTTTTTCTCTTTTTCCATTTTTTCCTTTTTGTCCTTCCAACTAGATTAGAGAAATTTGGTTTTAAATTTGTGAAAAAAATAAAACTGAAGTCCCTACTAGCTCTGGGGAACACACAGATAAGGTATCATTGTCTTTTTGGTCTACATAAATGAAAATTTGCAAAGTCCCTTTCTACCTGCTTGACACTGCTTTCTTTCCTTTTGCCAGACATCCACTGCAATTTCCAAACTGCACATTTTTATCACTTTATTTAAATAATATCCACAAAAGTTTTCAAGATCCCTATAAAAATAACATTTTAACATGATCTAGTATGTTTTATTATAATGTAATATATTATATGAATCCATATATAAGATATGAATCTATACATATATTTATCTCTATTTCTTTTGCATTTCCTATTTTAGTATTTAATTTTAACATGTACCTAAAAACCATTTTTATTTCTAATGGTCTACAGCATAGTGCCTGACACATAATATTTGCCACACTGCATTGAAAACCAAATAGGTTGAAACTGTGAACTGTCTTCTTGCTTCTTTCTTCCAGGACTTGGAGTGCATTAGATTTTGTGATCCTAGTGATTATCAGACTTAGTGAATCAAGCTGAAGCCATTTATATTTTAAATTTAACTTATGCTATCATATTGCCAGATTTTACATTGCAAAGCAATTGCAACTGCATTACATTAAATATAGAGAATTTGTAATGTAGGCTTCTCTAAAATTAATTGCTTTGAGGCCAAAATCTGCAGGTGGGATTCCGGAGACTGCATAATGGGTTTCTCCTTATTCTACTGGTATTTTTCCATGTGAACATAAGTTACTTAGACTCCCTGGGGAAAACAAAACAAAACAAAAAAACCAACATAGTACTGGTAGCCTAGCAACTAGTCAAAATCATTATGAGATAATGTCTGTAGAGTGCTTTCTGCTTGTTAGATGGAAAGGGGCTTTGTAAAAACAAGCTATTACCAGTACCATTAAACAGTACCTGCTAGAACAAGGTCTTGTGGTCCAACATTTGCAACTAGTTTTGTAATTTGATAAAGAGTGCTACTACCCACAACTAGAAATATTTCTTTTTAAATGTTCATATAGGGAAACCTCAATAAGCCAACACAGTTATGGCTCTCAAGTAACTAAAAGTTTGTCTCCTGAGAAGAAGGCCTGTATCCTTCTCAAGCAACAATCACAATTTAAAAAGTTAATAGAAGTACTCATTTAGAGCTAGGTATAAGCTGATAACTCTAATTGTTTAATATGAAATTCCTCAATTAATTACCAAAGTCACCCTGTGATAATAGGGTAATATTCCCATTTGGTAGATGAGAAAAATGAAATTTCACAAGAAGAAGGAAAATGATTAAGGTAATTTGTAATTGCAGGCATCAGATATGAATGCAAGCAATCTTACCCAGGGACCAGGATTTTATCCACTATCCATATCTAGTTGAAAGGGCAAAAAGATAAGGACATTATTTTCCTCTTAATCTTGTAACAGTATTTTCCTCTTAATCTTGTAACAGTAAAATTCACCTGTTATTCATGGTTTTAAGGTTGAATGGCATGTACAAATCACAGAAGGAAAGTGGAATCTACAGTTGTAGTCCTGGAGCCATTAGAATTTCAGAAACACCTGCTGTGGTCATAAATCCAGGTCAAGATTTTCATCTATGATCTGTAAGTTAACAACTATATACTCTCCACAGTGCATCCAATACTACTAACATAACACTTGACTTGGTCCTGGAATCTGCCATTGGATCTGATACATTATAACTCCTGACTTACCAAATGATTCACTCAATCCATTACTAACTAGAAAAAAATGTAACATAAAATTTATTCATATGTTCATAAGTTTTTTTTTAATTCCTAAACTGGTAGATGAAAATAATTCCATATAATTAGAATGCCTATAATTCAGCAGAGGTTTTTGACAAAATACTCAAATATATGCCAATAATATGACAGATAGAAGAATTTGGACCTTGTTGCAGGACTAGTAAAGCCGCATTGATGAAAAAGTGAATGGAATGCAGCTGGTCTCATGCTGTAGAGGTTTCCCTGTCAGCTTCAATGTTTTTATTAGAAATTTGAATGAAAACACAAAAACCAAACATATGTAGTTTTCAGATTTTAAGAAGCTGGAGGATACCTAAAAGCTGACTAACAGAATGAGAAACCAAAGAGGTTGGCAAACTGCAGTCAAATTAATAAGATGTAATATAAACAGGATTTGACTCGTTCTATGCGATGCTGGAAAGCAGCCAGAATTAATCAGTAGAATATACTTAAAGGCAAATTTAATTTTAATATATAACAATTAGTACTATTTTTGAAGTATTTTTAAAGATATTTTAAGAAAATTACAGTACATAAGCCTAGAAAGTTGGATGCTAGGCAATTGGTTATAAAAATACTTTTCTCTCTTTAATAGAATACTGCATAATATACAATTAAAGGCTGTGTTATGTACTTTTTCTACATTTAAGTATGCCACTGGGAAAAAAATCAGGACATTAGCTGCTCTTTTTTGCTCAATGAAATTCTTCAAAGAACTGATTCAGATAAAAGAGCCAGCTGATAGCATTTTCAGAACTCATGAAGCTAAAAGAAGAACATAAGCTATAGCAATTTTGCGTGTATGGTATTTATTATGCCCCTTTAGCTACAGATGTAGCCCTTAATGAAGAGAACTTCTGGAGCAACCCAAAGGTTAAAAGGACCTTCATTCCCTTAGTTTGAGCTTAATTTAATGTACTATTCCTTCTATTTTATATGAGAACTTGATGTTTCTGATTTATTTTTAAGTTAGTTTATATCACTAAAAAAAGAAAAGAAAAATATTAAGTAGTAAAATTAGCTTTTCTGAATCGATTTTAGCACAACCAAAAGATGTCTTTTATATTTATTTTTAACTCAGGCTATCTTACTTCTCAAGAGATTTTGTTATTTGATATAATTTAAAAGCTGTTGGATTTTCAAATGTTTTTAGTCAAGCTCTATAAATACTTTTATTGCTTGGAATAAACTAGCTGGACATTAGAGTTTAGAAAGTACTACATATAAGAATATCTAAGAATATATTCTTACAAATGTATTATAACTGACTTTTTTATGTATTTTAAAGAGGGTAAAACAAAACAGAACAAAGCAGATCAGAAGAAAACAATGTAAATGACACAGATTTCAAAGCAAGAGAATAAGAAATCAACAGTGGCTACTATAATGTCTCTTGTTTTCTTCCAAATAGTTGTCTGTATCTTCACACATAATAAATTCATATAAAACGAAACAGTATAAAACTGATCAAAGAGTAATGAAGGCATTACAGGCCTTCAAAACCAGACAATAGGAAAATCAACAATGGCTACCGTAATGTCTTTTGTTCTCTTCAAAATAGCTGTCCATACCTTCATGTGTGTTGAAATTAAATAATACAAAACAAACTAAAACCACTCTGAACAAAGAATAAAAGCATTACTGGATTTCATAGTATAATTGACTTTTAAAAAGAGATTGTAAGCATCTATTTATATTAGAGCTACAGTTAATAATTACAAGGAATTTTCAAAGATTCAATATTTGGGATTCCAATTAACAAAATAAAACAGTGATTTTAGAATACATTTTAATTATATTTCAGTAAAATAATTAGTATCATGACTTCTAACATCTACCATGTTGGCAATAGACTCAAAATAATGCAACAATTTCTCAAAAACAATGAAACATGGACAAATACCCACGGAGAACCACTCCCCCAAAAAAGCAATATATCTAGATTAGAAAATACAGATAAGCTTCCAGTATCATCAAAATGTCAGACAGGCTGAAATAGAATTTGCGGTTTGGCTCTTACAGAATAAATGAAACTGATAATATTTCCTGTGAAATGGCAGTGACGTAGAATAGCGAATGAGGAGAACAATGGGATTTGGAATCACTGCTGATATTAGGAGGTCTACTATCGTTCATCTTCAATAACAAAATTCTCATCGCATCCTCAACCTTAGCTGTCAAACAAAGATGAAGAGAATTGAAATTATCCCATGCATATTATCAGACCATACTTCAATGAAATTGAAAATCAATGGCAACAGAAACCACAAGAACTTCATAAACATGTGGAAATTAAATTATACCCTCCTGAACATCAGTGGGTCAAAGATGAAATTAAAGAAGAAATTAGTTTCTACAATTAAACAAAAATGCCAATACAACATACCAAGACTTATGACACACAATGAAAGTGGTTGTATAAGGGAAATTTATATCAGTGAATACCCATATCAGGAAAACACAGCAAGCTCAAAATAAAAACAACATAATGTTGAACCTCAAACTTCTAGAAAAAAAGAACAGGTCAAGCCCCAAGCTTATACAAGGGAAAAAGCGATAAAGAACAGAACAGAAATTAATGCAATGGAGACTAAAAATCAATGCAAAGGATCAATGAATCAAAGAGTTGGTTCTTTGGAAGAGTAAATAAAATAGATGAACCCTTAATGAACCTTAACAAAGCAAGGAAAGAAAAGTCTCAAATCCACACAATTATGGATGAAAAGAGTGAAATCACAATGGAGTGAAATCATAATAGATTCTACGAGATCATCTATACCTACTTTGAAAAACTGGACTCTAATAAGATGCAAAATGCAGAAGAAATAGACAGATTCCTAGACAAATATGAATTACCAAAGCTGAATCAAGAAGTTATAAAAATTCTACCAGTCAATAAAATTGAAAATGTAATTAAAAATTTACCAAAAACAACAACAACAAAAGCCCAGGCCCTGATGGATTCACTGCTGATTTCTACAAGAAAAGCTAACACCACTACTTCTCGAACTCTTTAATGAAATTTAAAGGTATGCAATACTCCAAATTCATCCAATCCATCAGGATAGCAAGTACTGTCCTGATATCAAAACCAGAGAGGGCCCAACTGGAAGAGAACTACAAGCCAATCTCCCTAATGGACATACATGCAAAAATTTTCAATAAGATACTGGCAAACAGAATGCAGCATATCATTAAGAAAATTATACACCATGACCAAGTAGGATTAATCTCAGGGATGGTTCAGCATATGCAAATCAATAAATATAATATACCCTATTAACAGAACCAAAGACAAAAAGCATATGATCATCTCAATGCATGAAAAAAAAGCTTTTAGCCAAGTCCAAGACTCACTCATGATAATATTGTTTGGACAATTTTTCAAGCCTGTATCATGTACCCTGAGTAACTACTTTGAAGATAACAATAGGGTATGTATTAAATATTGTTACTCTCTTGTTTTTCTGTTCTGAAAACTTTTTTAATTAAAATTTAAAAAATCAGATCCCTCAAATTTAAAGACCCAATCCAAAAATGGGAATCTGAAATGACTAGACATTACTCAGATGAAGAAATAGAAATGGCAAATAAGTATAAGAAATGTCCAACATGATTGGTTATTCATGAGATGCAAATTAAAATATTGCTGAGACTCCACCTACTCTAGAAAGAATGACTATTATCAAGAAATCAACCAAAAAGAAATACTCATGGGGATATGGGAAAAAGGAACCTTTCTCCACTCTTGGTGAGAGTTTAGACTGTTGTAATCACTGTGGAAATCAGTGTAGAGATTCCTCAAAAAACTAAAACTAGAGGCTACATTCAACTCAGCTTTCCTTTCTTGATATCTTCTGAAAAGAATTGAAAGCATCATACCACAGCAACATACATATATTCATGTTTATAGCAGCCCAGTTTGTAATGGTCTAATCTTGGATACAATACAAATGCCCATCAACTGGTGAATGAATAACAAAGATGTTATTTTGGCCTACAATGGAGTATTACTCTGCCATAAAGAAGGATAAGCTTGACACATTTCTAGGTAAATGGATGCACCTTGAAACCATACTCTCATGTGAAATAAGTTGGACACACATATGTAAACACCACATTGTTCCTCTGGTTTGAGAAACTGAAAGTGTAACTAAAGACCAAAATATATAATAGGTATTATAAAATACAAAGAAAATGTTCAAGTGGGGAGGGAAACAAGAGAGGGAAAAAAGAAGGGAAAAGTGGAAAAAATTGAAAAAGAAGGGAAAAAATGGAAACTGGGCTTTTGCAAATGAGGAGGGAAGATGAATTGAAGGGAGGGTAGGAGAATGGGAGAAAAAAGCATCAAGTTACATTATGTACAAGCACAAATTCTCTATGATGAACACGACCATTATACCTAAAATGTACCAATAAAATCTGATTGGAAAGAAAATAATGAAACTAGAATAAGAAAGAGAAAGTTGTAATTGAACAGGAAAATTAAAAGAGTGTGAGGAAATGAAAGATTATTATATTTCCAAAATAAACAGAGGCAAAAATATCAAAATATTTTAAGAAATTTATATTGAGGAAAATACAGTAGACCAACTTTCAAAATATGAATTACTTCTGTCATATAAATTTGACAGAACAGTTATAAAAAGATATTTCAATTATTATTTTAAGATATTTAAAGAGATATATGAAAATGTAATTTTCGATAAGAGATTATGAAAGTAAAAAGTTCTCAGTAAGAATTATAAGAAGTCCAACATAAATCGTAGAAAGAAGACAAATAGTATTTGAAATAAAAATTCAATAAATGTGACAAAACCTAGATCAGACATAGAAAAAAACTGTCAATGAAAGATAACCATAAAGAACTTACTAACACAGAGAAACAAAAATATATAAATGAAAAACCTTTAAGTACATTCAGCTATCTTTAATGTACATTCCCAAGAACAAGAAACAGAGGAGAAGTATATGAGTAATTATGAAAAATCTTCTAGAGATGAAGATATGAATCTTCACCTTCAGATGATTCATAAACATAATTATCCCTGTGTATATGCCTACGTATGAATATATCTAGCTATATTTAAGTAAAAGGATCTTGTAGAATATCAGGAATCAATGATTATTTATAAGGACCCTCAGAGAGGAAAATATCATATTGTCTGTGCAGATAAGAACTATAGTGAAAGTAGTCTTTTTGTTGTTTGTAAAATATGGGTAGGAAGGAATATAATGTGTTCTTCAGAGTGATGGAGAAAAATAACATTTAACAAAATTAGTCAGGAATGAGAGTGAGATATAAAACATGAAAAGATTTAAGTATTCACAGATCTACTGAAGTATGCCAGAGAAAAGACAAAAGATTGCAAAAACAGAAAGCTCCAAAAGTGATTTAAAATATTGATGAATATTTCAGAACACACACAGAGCAAAAAACTATGTTCCTCTTTGAAGTATAACATGAGGAAAACTGCTCAATAGCTTGATAAAGCAGGCTTATTATAGTTTACAGGAAAATTCACACATTGAATAAATATAGGTTCAGTAGGAATATTTGTAACTGAAATTTTCTGTAGAAATATATAAATTAGAAAGATTAAGCTCCCAAAGAAAAATTTATACTTATCCAAGGTAAGAAAAATAGAAAAAATAATGTTAAAAGAAAAATAACAGAATCATTTAAGTGACTGCTTTGCTCACTTCTAAGCATTTGGAACACCTAAATAAAATGAATATTATATCATAGAGAATGCATTATTATATGAATACTTTTGCTAATATTTAAATAAGTAGTTTATAGCATTTCTGTATATACATTATGTTAATATACTGCTTGAATGTTTGCTATCGATGTATGTAGGATCTTTCCATTTTTATTAAAAGAGAGTGATGCACAATATTTTGCTTTTGGTGTCCTTTGTCATATATTTTTAGGTTCATATAATGTTGAATTTGTGAAAAGGATTTAGAAAGTTTTAGCTTGTCTATATTATGAAATATTCAAATATGATTAAATTAAAGATTAATTTGAAAGATTACTTGAAGTCATCTGTAAAATTCTTTTTATGGAGGAAGTTATATAATCTTTTGAAGGATTTATTCATTAATAAACAAATCAGTAATTGTTTTTTTTCTGTGTGGGTGACTAATTTATAAATTAACTGTCCATCTGTTCTGGTGCATGTTTTTTTGTTTGGTTTGGTTTGGTTTGGTTTGTACTGGGGATCGAACTCGTGGCCTAACGCTTGCCACACAGGCTCTTCTGCCACTGAACTAAATCCCCAGCTGGTATACGTTTTTGGAAAATATATTTTCTTGCAATGACATCCTGGAAAAAGGAGAAGACCTAAATGGCTGGGGCGCTGATAATATCAAGCTACCACAACACATATTATCTTTAAAACTTTGTATTTTCAAATTCAATCCTGACCTGAAAACACAAGTGATAAACTATATGAACCAGTTAATAAAGGACAAATGACTTACTTATAAATGTATGTAAGTAAAAGATACAGAGATGGAATACAAGCAAGACTGTTAATTTAGCTACATAAAAAATTTTACTTTTAGATATGGTACCTGTATAAGAGATTATGAAAAAAAGTAAAAAGTTCTCAGTACGAATTATAAGTAGTCCAACATAGATCATAGAAATAAAACAATCAAAGGAAATATATACTCACTAAATTCCAGCACTACATTTTTGGTATATTCACTTTTGGTGTGACCTAATTTGGCCCCTAATGATAGCTTATTATAAAGTTTTTCATCTCATTAATTCAGGGGAGAGAGATTTTGTGTGATGAAACAATAATCTGTTCTACGTGATTTGAATGGCTTCCCTCATCTTTGACACTTCGCACTCTGTTTTATCTATACTCATGTGTGTTTTTCACAGCTACTTTACTGTATCTGTGTTCCAAATTAATCTCTTTAATTTATTAATTTCATTCATTAATTAATCAATTTAAATAAATAATTCATACATTAACTAATTTGGATTCATTTAGCTATATTTTCATTCAATATATAAGTATTGCATTTTCAGGCACTGTTTTACACACCAAGGACAGAGTAAAAATAAAAATCTGACTGGAGGGAATGGTTTTTACTCACTCAAAATTTGGTTAAGAGCCAGGTTTTTCCACAATATTTCTCAAACATTTTACTTTATCTACTACTTGTAAGAGGCTGAGTCCTTATATTACTACTTAAACATGGGTTTAGGTACACATATTGTACCTAAATTGCAGCAGTTTTTCAAATCGTGGTGCAATGAGTGAGAACACCAAATTTCAACATAATTAAGGAAGCCAAGAAATTGTTATGGATGTTATACGTATAACAGAGTATGAGTTCTGGGGTGGAAGTAGATAATGTCCACCACTATATAGTCTCGGAGAGGATATTTATTCCCCTCAATTTAGAGAATTATGTGGACTAGGTTTCTGTTTGCTTGAAAAGTTTTGCCTCCCAAATGTAATTATTTCTATAGCAAGTGCTATCTTATATTCTCTGGCATAATTAAATTTCTTTTGAGATAATTCTAATGTAAGTGTGGCTACTCTATGATATAATTCTTTTGGTGGCTCTGTAAAATGTGGCTAACCCAACAGTGACCATAATTTCTCAAAAGGAATTAATTTCCTAAAAATGTGTGCTATTTATGCTGTAAGTTCCTTTCTGTACAGTTGCTTCACTTTGTGATTACTTTATGTTATCAGCTATTTGCCAAAAGCAACTTCAAAAATCAGACTAATTGATAAAGTGATTCACATTTTCTTAGCATAGATCCAAATAATCCCCTCCAGATAGAAATTCACTTTGCATAATATCCTAATATAAGTGATGTATGGACTGGTATCTGTTTCCATTGCTCAAAGCATAAAGATAGAAATTATACTGTCGATTATAAAATTCTAAAATAGTGTGAGAGGATCTAGTTATTTGGAAATTGAGAACCAGAAAAATGTTTCTCCTATTTGGCTTTCTTAAAGTTTCTTGCTCATGAAATTTAAAATCTATTGGTACTTGTGTTATATAAGCTTCAAAATTAGCAGTCTAATTCAGTAAGAGGTGTTTTTCCTCTAACGTCAGTATAATTAAAGGAGAAAAAGTAGTACAGGGTGATAGAGTTCACATTTCCCCAGCATTTCCAGATTGACATTGATTATTTTAGCATACAATTGAGAGTGTATCCCCTCGGGAAATTAAATGGTAAGCATGTTTTCAATATAAATATTCTATTAAAATTCTGTTACTCTAAAAACATTTTGTATCAAGTTTTAATATTAGGAATTAATACAATTTTCCTAACCATTCTAATTTCTGTATAATACAAATAAATAACAGTTGCCTACCCGATTTTATTGCTTTGTTGAATGGGAAATGGGAATAGTGTGTTCTATTTAACTTGTAGGGAAAAAAAAATGTACAATGAAGATGCTTTGTAAGTTCTGGAGGCCTAGTTCATTTGATAACAACCTGAATGTTTTACTTTTCTTTGCTATTTAATCATCATTACTATAGTTCCTCAACAAAACCAGCTGCACACGTGGAATTTGTCTCATGTCTAAAATATCTCTCTCATATATATGTTTACTGCAGGACCTCGTGTTGGATTTCCTTTGTTCATTAGGCACCTGGGGACTATTTTCAAATATAAATAAATGCAAGTTATTTTTCATCTGCATTTTTATTTTAATCTTTATTTTGTAGTACTGGCCTCTTAGCCTTCACACTTGCCGACATCCTAGCACACTTTTTAATTTTACACAAGGCCTGTCTGGGTCACAGAGTTGCTCAGGTTGGGTTCAAACTTAGACTCCACCAGCTTCAACCTCTCAGAGGGTTAGGATTACATCATAATGCCTACCTGTATGTTTACTTTTAAATTATTAAATATTTGACAAATTTAGACAAAAATAAATTCAAAACTTGCTTACAATACATTATCTAGCCCAGCTGATGTCCCAACCCTTGGTCATATTTTCTTCAGATCATTCATCTAAAAATAAAAATTACAGACAAGTGAAGCCTTTGTACCTCATTCTTTCTCCTTCCTGCTATATCCCACCATAGAAAAACACTAATGAACATATAATTTGTGTCATTCACTGCAATTTATAGTTTTAAGTTTTAGTTTTCATTTTCTAGTCCTTTATTTTCTAGCAGTTGTCTCAACTACTTTCCAGTTCTCCTTCATAGTTTTAGTTTTTATCTAGACTTCTTTTATAGGTATATAAATAGTACATGGATGTTTAAATGTAATATGCCATTTTATTCAGCCTGTATTATTCCATGTCATGTTTTTGAGAATAGCTGCATTAATATGGGTTACATTTATTTTCACTGATATTAAGTACCTCATCTCTGTGTATTGTGATTTATGTATCAGTTAATTCTCCTCTCAGTGAATATATGTTTTTTTATATATTTTATTATCACTAAAAATGCTATGATGAATATTCTTGTATCTGTCTTTCAGGCCACATGTACTTAAGTAATCTCCAAACATTTACCCAGGGCTCAGCTAGCAGAGAGTTGTACTGCTTAGACCTAAAATTTCTAAATACTAACAAAGCAACTCAATTGAAAACATCAAAAAGATAAATATTCCCCAAGAAGTTCATGTGGGACCAAAATAGAGATTTTAGGAAAATCTTTCTGCCCTTGAAGCTTTAATTATTATTATTATTCTCTTATTGTGTTGTTGTAAAAATTTGCCTTTTATAAAATAAAAAGAAAAAAAGTAATTCATTTATTGTAGTCAATTAACAAAATACTTTAGAACACATCAAGTTCAGAATCCAGTTCCTTTCTCCAGCCGCTCATTTGTAAACACCAAGGAAAAACAAAGTATTAGTAATGGAAACTCTTCCTATCTAACAGAGATAAACATGAAATGTATTATAAAATCACTTATTAATTGCTCTCACATTATCACCACTCCTTAAATTAGAAAGAATAATTAAAAATTAATACATTTAGATAGCATTTCCTACTTTCTAAAGTACTTCCAGATAGTATCACAGTGTTCCTGTTATCAAAGAGAAGCCTGGTTATTGTTCCCGTTTTATTTAAGACCACACAATTAGTTAATAATGTAAGACACAGGGTTGCAAAATCTATCAAAATATACTTCCAGGGGCATTTGAAAGTATATTTTATAGTGAAAATTATTAGCCTGAAGCAGTCAAGTGTTCTCATACTCCCTGACAGTGTTATAGTTTTTACAGTTAATCCTGTGGTTTTCATTTCAGAAAAGAATTCCCTAGAAAGTTTCAAATATGGTAAGTACACTCACTGTGTTATGGAGTAGAAAGGACTCAGAATTTGAGTTAGAGGACTTGGAGTCTGTTCAAACTGTTGGTATTGTCAAATGGAAGATCTTGAAGTTGCTCAGCTTCCTTGGGCCTTATTTTTCTTTTTGTGTAAAAGAAAAAAATAGTCACCTCTATTCAAAAAGATTCTTGCAAAAGCTAAATGAGGCAAATGTGAAAAATGCTGCAAAATTATAAATCACTATTTATAATCATATGGCAACTATTTGTATGCGTGACTGAATATGCTACTAGACAAAGGCAACAGAAGCATTAATTTTACATCTTATCTTAATTATCCTCATTAAGATAAATCATAGAAACTGGTGTATATATTTACATGGTCAAATGCTCAGTAAATGCTTACTTAAAATGACAATGTAAAAGCCGAAGAAGTTATCTGACAAATGGGAAACTGTATTTTCCCAGTATTTCTAATTCACTCCAAGGTAGAGAAAAAGGAAGCAGAGAAGATAAACATTGACATAAACACTATTTTAGGTCTTTGCAGAATTATTTTAAGCATGTGACTATCCCCATAGAATAATAACTATTACCAAAAATAGTTTTCTCAACAAAGAAATGAAAGCTTGAGGAATCATGACTTTGTAAGTTCTGGCTCAAATATAGAACTTACTCTCTTGAAAGCATTAATTCTTTGGAATTCATTATCTAACACACTAGACTGAAATATACTAATTTTGTATTCACTAATTTTGTATACTAATTTTGTATTCACTAATTAATCATGATTAAATAAAAGGAGTCTACTTTCTACTTGATTCAAAATAAATGCCTGTCCCCTCAACTATCAGTCATTATATTTATAATTATTGCTGTCAGATCTTAAATTTTTAAAGCAGTATGTGTCCCATGGAAAATATATCTCTCTGTAAGAATTCAAAGGACTATAACAAAATAACAACTCTAGGAAATCCTAAACCAAGGAACCCTGTTCAATTTTCCATAGCCCAAAATGTCTTTTGACTACAAAATTCTTCTGAGTACCACATAGTATGAATTTGAAGTCCAAGAAAATAGGATTCTACATTAAAAAATAATGTTCTAGAACCACTTGGAAATGTACAGTATTAACTTGATAAAACATTACCATTACATGACCTAAAATTAGCCAATACTGTGACAATTGTTTCACTCTTCATGTCCAGTGGTAACTTCTTTATTAGGAAATAAGCTGAGGCCATTGGCAAAGCATTTAATGTTTCTCAACACACCAAGTCCTGGGAGAAATGCTCTGGTATGCATTGAACCTTGATGCCCTAAGAGAAGCCTAGCTGATGTTGAAAGTGATGAATTTGTCTCTGAGGACAAAGACTTCATGAATTGACTTAGGGTCATTCCAAGGAAATATTGTATAAAATTTAAAAAATCAGCATGATTCTACAATTATATAATGTGGGGTTATTGTTTGGATCCAGTGGAATTCATGGCTTGCTGGGTTTTGGAATGCTCATGACCTAATCCATCATGGAGGATTGCATATAAGGCTAAGGCCCTTGTTAAACCTGGATAAAGGGCATTAATGGTATTGTAAGTTTCCCTGTATATGGAGTAACTTGCCTTAGAAGACAGAGATAGAACTTTAATTTCTTGTCAAGTGTCACTGAAAGAGAAGAAATGTGTAAGCCAAGGAAGAGCCAGAGGGGATTCTGAACAATATGGAACAAATCTACATTCTGAACCTACAGGTAATAATGAGGAAACCACCTCTGCTCACAAAGGTCTGTCATAGCGGTTAGAGTAAGAACTTCTTTTCCAAGGATCTTGCCTTTATACAGGAAAATTTGTTGCCAAGTTTCTGCCTAAGGGAAGAGGACATAATTGGAAAGCTTCATTCCAACCATTTATATTCTAGATATTGTTCAGTGAAAATTTCTTGGTAATAAAGCTAATATTTCAATTGGTGAACATAATACTCCTGCATCTATTCCCCAGTTGGCTCTAGGATGGCATCAGATATCATTATCACCTCACAAATTCAGCAAAGTACTTTGCTTTCCTTATGATGCTCTTATAGCTAGTAGTTGGACTGGGGGAGGCAGAAAACGCTAATAAAATATCACTGTTGGTCTCATCCCACTTTCT
Organism: Hydrochoerus hydrochaeris; assembly: GCA_004027455.1. NCBI lineage: Eukaryota > Metazoa > Chordata > Mammalia > Rodentia > Hydrochaeridae > Hydrochoerus > Hydrochoerus hydrochaeris. The sequence goes on along the minus strand of PVLA01012822.1, from coordinate 1,283 downwards.
GCATAGTCACTTTATTCTACCCCTTGTTATTCAACTTCTATCAAGAAATCTTTTTCTTTCCCATTCAGCAACTTGTTTTCTTAGACTGTTTTTGGTAATCTTATTCTGTTCTGGGAAATCAGACAAGTAAAATAAATTTGCTAAACTAGAATGACATCTTGGTTCTGCATACTATTTTTAATAAAACTATTGATAGTAGACTTCCAGATACCAGAAACAGATTACATTTTTAACAATAACTCAGAATCTGTTTTTCTGTTCTGTGAGGATAGGGATCATGCCTGACCTCTGCACTCTATGTCTGATGGCTCTATGTGTTAGACACTAACATATTTGTTGAATAAAAAAATAATGAAATGTTATCAGGCAGTTTTGGGTCAGTTATTGATGAGAATGTACTACATATTTCAATCAGTTTTGTCTATTATGTAAATAAGGCAACACAAGATCATATAAATTTTACCCAGTTCTCATTTTCCCTGAGTTGGTGTTCCCAGAGGATAAAGTCAGGAATAATGACACTGCCTATTACTGGGTCTGGTCTCAAATCCCAGTGTAGCTGGACTGTAGTTAAATCTTGAAAACCACTTCTACCTACAAAAAGGTAGGCCTGGGAACTCTGGCTCTTGCTGTATCTGTTTAATCCCACTCATTCCACTCTAAAAGAGTTGGTGGGGGGGTCATGGATGAAAAATGATATTATTTCTCCTTAAATGGCAAACATTTGTGGACATAGTACTGACCCTGTAGGTAAAATTCAAATGTGTCTGTCATACTTAATTTCATGTGACAACTTGACTGGCCCAACAAGATGCATAATGTTTGGTTAAACATTATTCTGGCTATGTCCTCAATGTGGGTAGGTCTCATCCAATCTATTTAAGGCTTGAATAGAATAAAGGCTAAGTAAAACGCACTCTGCCGACTGCCTTCAAGCTGGGACATCAGCCTTTAGACTCAGATTGGACCCTTAGAGCTCCTGAGTCTCATGCCTTCACACAAGGACCAAACCTGCACCACTGGCTGTCCTGAGTCTTCAGTTTGTCAATTACAGATCTTGAGATATTTCAGCCTCATATTTATTTACACAAATTCAGAAAGTGACAGAGACAAGAAGAAAGAGGAGAAAGAGAAGAAGGAGGAGGAGGAAGAGGAGGAGGAGAAAAAGAAGGGAAAGGAGGAAGAGAGGAAGAAGTGGAAAAGGAGGGAAGCATAGGGAAGTGGAGGGTAGGGAAGGGAAGGGGAATACAGTGGGGAGAAAAGAGGAGAGGAGGGGAGAGGAG
>PVLA01012821.1:0-41354 GCA_004027455.1 Hydrochoerus hydrochaeris | reverse complement strand
ATAGAGTGGAAAACACAGAGGAAATGGACAGATTTCTAGAAACATATGAACTACCTAAGCTCAACCAAGAAGATATAGCAATTTTGAACAAACCAATATCAGCTATTGAAATTGAAAATGTAATTAAAAACTTATCAACAAGGAAAAGCCCAGGTCCTGATGGATTCACAGCTGAATTCTACAAGAAATTTAGAGAAGATTTGATGGCAGTACTCCTTAAACTCTTCAATGAAATTGAGAAAAAAGCAATCCTCCCTAAATCATTCCTGGAGGCAAGTATTATTCTGATACCAAAACCAGAGAAAGATGCAACCAAAAAAGAGAACTATAGGCCAATCTCACTAATGAACATTGATGCAAAGATTCTCAACAAAATACTGGCAAATAGAAGGCAGCAGATCATCAAGAAGATTATACATCATGACCAAGTGGGGTTCATCCCAGGAATGCAGGAATGGTTTAACATATGCAAATCAATAAATGTAACATACCACATCAACAGAGCCAAAAACAAAAACCACATGGTCATCTCAATAGATGCAGAAAAAGCATTTGACAAAGTCCAACACATGTTCATGATAAAAACCCTTCAGAAACTCGGAATACACGGCGTCTCCCTCAACCTTATAAAGGCCATCTATGACAAACCAACAGCCAACATTATACTAAATGAATAAAAACTGAAAGCTTTCACTTTACAATCAGGAACAAGACAAGGATGTCCACTATCACCATTCCTTTTCAATATAGTTCTGGAAACACTAGCCAGGGCAATCAGACAAGAGAGAGAAATAAAAGGAGTAAAGATAGGAAAGGAAGAAGTTAAATTATCACTATTTGCAGATGACATGATACTCTATATAGAAGACCCAAAAAAACTCCATTAAAAGACTACTAGGGGTAATAAACAAGTTCAGCAGTGTAGCTGGATACAAAGTCAATGCTCAAAAATCAATAGCATTCCTATATACAAAGAACTCACTGAGAGAAATTATGGAAATATCGCCCTTTACAATAACATGTAAAAAAATGAAAGACTTACGAATCAACCTAACTAAAAATGTAAAAGACCTATATGCTGACAATTATACTATGCTGAAAAAGGAGATTGAAGAGGATATTAGAAAATGGAAGGACATTCCTTGCTCTTGGTTAGGAAGAACCAACATTGTGAAAACGGCCATACTCCCAAACCTGTTATACAGGTTTAACGCAATCCCAATCAAAATACCATTGACATACCTCACAGATCTAGATAAAACACTCCTAAAATTCATTTGGAAACAGAAGAAACCTAGAATAGTAAAGGCAATTCTAGGCAACAAAAGCAAGGCAGGAGGCATCTCAATTCCTGACTTGAAACAGTACTATAAAGCCACAGTGATAAAATCAGCTTGGTACTGGCAACGAAATAGACCTGAGGATCAATGGAACAGAATAGAAGATGCAAATACAACTACAAAGACACTCAGCCACCTGATATTTGATAAAGGAGCTAAATATGTCCACTGGAAGAAAGATAGTCTCTTTAATAAATGGTGTTGGAAAAATTGGCTCTCTACATGCCGAAGACTGAAACTTGATCCATGCATATCACCATGCACAAAACTAAAGTCTAAATGAATCAAAGACCTCAATATTAAAATAGAAACACTAAATCTACTGGAAGACAAGGAAGGTAGAAGTCTTGGAGACATAGGGGAAGGCAGAGAATTCATGAACAAAATGCAAACTGCACGGGAAACACTTCAAAGAATCAACAAATGGGATCTCACATTATTGAAAAGTTTCTGCACTTCAAAGGAAATCACCAACCGAGTGAAAAGAAAACCAACAGAGTGGGAAAGAATTTTAACCAGCAACCCCTCAGACAAAGGATTCTGTCCAGAATATATAAAGAATTGAAAAATATCAAGCCCCCCAAATTCAAAGACCCTCTCCAAAAATGGGCATCTGAGATGAACACACAGTTCTCAGAGGAAGATATACAAATGGCAAATACATACATGAAGAAATGTTCACCATCACTGGTCATTCGAGAAATGCAAATTAAAACAGCACTGAGATTCCACCTTACTCCAGAAAGAATAGCTGCCATCAAGAAATCAACTGATAACAAATGTTGGCGAGGATGTGGGGAAAAAGAAACACTGCTCCACTGTTGGTGGGAATGTAGACTGGTGTAACCACTATGGAAATCCATATGGAGAATTCTCAGAAGACTATAATTGGAAGCCCCATTCAATCCAGCTATTCCCCTCCTGGGTATTTTCCCAGAAGAACTGAAAAGTACATATCACAGTGATATATGTGCACCCATGTTCATAGCTGCACCATTTGTGATAGCTAAATCCTGGAAACAACCAAGATGCCCATCAACTGCAGAGTGGATGAAAAAGATGTGGCATTTTTATACAATGCAATATTACTCAGCTATAAAAAAGGATGATCTTGAAACCTTCGTAGCCACATGAGACTATCCTCATTAGTGAAGTAAAGAAGAATCATATTTATAAATATCATAATGTGTCTCTAGTGTAAAAAGTAAATAAGAACTATAAGAGTAATAAAACCAAAATGTGTAATTGCTATTGTAAAAAAGAGAGGAAAAGAAAGTGCTCTAAGGGATATAACTGCATGTATGTTTGAGTGTGTAAAATAGATGACCATATTGCTGAATCTTTGTTGGATCTTTGAGCAAACCTGTTTGTAATCTGACTGTTTGAATATTTACCATGTACCCTTTAACTTTGTAACTTGAACAACTACATCCAGGATGACAGTATGTAATTTATAAATTACTGATTTCTTATTGGGGCTTTTTCTCATTCTCCTTTTTCTTTCTTTCTTTTAGAATTCTGTATTGTTGCTACCCTTTTTTCTGTTTTGCTTTTTTTTCTTCTCTTTAAATAAATTTTTTAAAATGTATAATTACTATTGTAAAAAAAGAGGAAATAGGAAGCGCTATAAAAGATATAGCTGCATGTATGTTTAGTTGTGTGGGATTGATAACCATATTTCTAGGTTCTTGTTGGATTGTTGAACAGATCTGTTCGCACTCTAAATGCTTTAGTGTCCACTTTGTGTGCTTTAATTTTGTAGCCTGAATAACTATTTCTAAAAGAACAATATGTAATTTATTAACTGGTGATTTCTTACTGTTTATCTTCTTTTCTTGAAATTGTGTAATATTTCTACCCTTTTCCTTTTTTTCTCTTTAAATAAAAAAAAATCTAGGATTATGGGTTCCATTCAACCCAGTTATTTACTTTCTGGTTATCATCCCAGAAAAATTTAAAACATCAAACTACAGTGGTATAAGTACACCCATGTTTATAGCAGCACAATATGTAATAGTTAAATATTGCAAACAACACAAATGTCCACCCATTGAGGAACAGATAAAAAGATGTGGCCTTTTTTATACAATAGAGTACTCATCAGCCATAAAGAAAAATAACTAGAAACTTTTGTAGCTAAATACATACAAACTGAGACTACATTCATAAGTGAAAAAAAAAAAACCAGACTCATTTGCATAAGGATCATACTGTTTTCCTGGTGTGAGAAACTGAAAGATTAAATAAGGTCTAAAATGTACAATAAATGTTGTGAAATGCAAAGAAATTGTTTAAAAGGAAAAAGGAACTAAGATGGAGAAAAGGGGAAAGGATGGAAGGAAAAAGGGGAAAAATGCAAGTCAGTTACACTATTAGTATCTCTTATTTCATTGAAAAGGAAGGTCTGTGTTAGTATCAATTGGAAAAAATTTAATTCCCATATCTTGTACTCTGAATAACTACTTTAAAGATAACCATATACAATATATTAACTTTTTATTCTCCTACTGTTTTGTTATGAAAATTTGTCTTATATTTTTACCATAAAATAAAAAATTAAAGTTCATATAAATGGATAAAAATTAAATTAAAAAGCTATCTTTCTTACTGAAAAGAAAATAAAGAATTAATTTCAAATAGAAGGTTATATCTGGTCACCTTTTGAAGATATCCTGTTAATAATTTATTAGGCACTACTCATATAATACCCTAAAAATGGATAAGAAAACTTGCTCTAAATGATTAATAGTTGTGGTTTATCAGGTCCTTACTGGGTTTCTTTATATGGCTTAATATAAATAGATTTAAGAGGTGGTAAAAGACTTGCTTTGTACCTCTAATGCATAAAATGCTATTATTATTGATTGTATTTTTTAAAATTTTTTATGTTAAAGAGAATAAAGCCAATCAAACAAACCAGTATAAGTGACACAGAACTTCAAAACAATAGCAAATCAACAATGTTTATCATAATGCCTCTAGTTGTCTTCAAATTAGCTGCAGACTCAGACTTAGTAAAAAATACAACAGAACAGAACAGAATAGAACCAATAAAAACAAAACAATGAATGCAATAAAGGATTTCATAATAAGAGTAAATCTAAAATGGTTATCACAATATATCTTGTCATCCTTGAAATAGCTGCCCATGCCATTGGATATAATAAAATCAAACAAAACAGAATAAAACCCATCCTAACAAAACAATTAAAATGACACAGGACTTAAAAACAAGATAATAGGGAATTAACAATGGTTACCACCTTCAGAAGGAGGTCCCCCATAGATGGCACATTGCCCATTGTTATCCTCTGAATAGATGATCAGACTACCAGCTTTAGATACGCAAAGTCTGTGAAACACCAAACGCTAGAAGCACTAAATTGTAGTTTACCTCAATGTCTATCATCAAAGACTATGTTTCTCTGATCAGCTGATTGCTTGCGGCAGGGAGTGGGGAGGTTGGCTGTTCTTGTTTCCCAGCCCACGTACCAGAAGGGGCTGGCATCTGGCTCTACCTCCAGTGGCTTGTGCATGGTGATGATTCGTAGGGAGGACTTGCTTTGTTGGTTACTTCTTGTTCTCTTCCCCCGCAGATGGCAAATGGCACTGACTCCTAGGAACAGGCTTGCATATGGCTGTCCTCCCAATAGCCCACACATGGCTCCGATTTGTGGGGAGGGTTTGCTACTTGGAGATTTCTTGTTCTCTTCCCCCAGTCCACTAATGACATTGACTCACAGGAAAAAGCATTTGGCTCTTCCCCAAGTTGCCTGTGCATGGCACTGATTTGCAAGGAAGGCTTGCTTATTAGTGACTTTGTTCTCCTCCCCCCACAGTCTGTGAATGGCATTGACTAACAGGATAAGGCTAGCATCTGGCTCTCTCCCCAGCCCACATAGGCACTAATTTGCAGGGCTTTCTTGGTTACTTTTTGTTCTCTTCCCCTGCAGTCTGTAAATGGCACTGACTCACAGGGAAAGGTGGCATCTGGCTCTCCCCTCAACAGCCTACACGTGATGCTGATTCACAGGGAGAGCTTGCTTCTTGGTGACTTTTTGCTCTCTGCTCACCCTAATGGCCCTGACTCACAGGAAAAGGCTAGCATCTGGCTGTCTCCCCAGCCAAATAAAGCTATTATTTTGCTCTCTACAATTTAATTAAGAAGTGAAAAAGTGGTATTTAAAAACCATATTTCCCACAAAATCTTGCTGAAGCCTTAAAAATAAAAGATTATGATGTTTTCACATCTCAAGTATGTGATACATTTCTTTATAGGTGTATAGTGTTCATGTGTATATGTAACACAGTTTGGGACACAAGTAGGTGTTAATGACAGGTTGTAAAATAACTGATAACCTATGTGTAGGGTGACACAATTTTATTATAATATGAAACACATTTTCAACAGATCATACATCTTAACAGTGTAAGTTGAATAAAACATTTTAAATTAGAGAATGTGTTCTGAAAACTTTTTAATAATTGAAAACAGGGAGAAAGGTATGTACTATCTTTGTTCAAAAAAAACAGAAGGCTTTGAGCATGAATATGTTCTTAATATAATGTAGAAAAGAACTTTTAAAAAGAAGTTTTAAATTTTCCAAATATTTTCTAGTGTTTTCCAATTTTGTTAGAATTAAAGTTTTTAAAAAATAATTTAAGTCTCAGCAGGGTGTGGCTGCACAGGCCAGTAATCTCAGGATTTGGAAAGATGGGGGACAAGGATCTCTAGTTTGAGCCCATGGACTGCTTAGTAAGCTCAAGGCTGTCTTAAACTACATAGTGAGACTCTCTCAAAAAACAACAAAAAAATAGGTGTTAAAAATCCATATATACTTAAAGAGCTACTTTCAATTATCTTTTGCATTTTAATTGTACCAACTAATATTATATAATTTTTCTGATTTTTGAAAATGTCAAAATTCAAATACAGTGCAATCACTCATGACTACTCTAAAGATAACCATATACAATATATTAACTTTTTATTGTCCTACTCTTTTGTTATGAAAATTTGTCTTACATAGTGTAACATGACTGTTGTTACTATTCCATAAAAGTAAAATGTTTTGCTATATTATTGCTTTGGGTATTGCTTTTAGTTGTATGAGAGACAAAAGCCATATTCCTCTGGGATTACTTAGCTGGTAAAATACATATTAATTTTTGCATTACTGTTCAAAATTACTTAGAGTTATAAAAATCCTAAACTAGTTATTAAACCATAATTATTGGTCTTAGCATTAGTAAATTGTTTTTTCCCAAATGACGGTTCACATCTGTTTACAAGAGGTGACTCTGAAGTATTCCCTTGACATAACTTTTTGACAAAACTAAGTTTGCCTCACAGAAATATCAACTTTCTTCAATTTGCTAAGACACTATGATTTTTAGTTCAAGTCTAATATACAAGCAGGATTTGTTCTGCTCTTATTGATTTGTTTTATTCTCAATATAAACTTTGAAACTGTCAGAGTTTTAAATTTTTAACATGCTGACTCTAGAATTAGCAAGATTGATTCAAAACATATTTTCTCTACATTGGGTAAATAACCAGTTTTCAACTTAGTAGAAGTTAAAATACAAACCAACAAACAAAAAATCCTTATTAATAACAGAAAGAAATGTGCAAGAATTTACCTATGACATGAGTTTGATAGGCATTTGAGGAAACAAACTACATTTTGAAAAATATATTGAATTAGCCAGGTGTGGTGTTGCATGCCTCAAATCCCAGCAATCAGTAGGCTGAGAGGTAGATTACTGTTGTGAATTCAAGGCTGCCTGTGATAACACAGTGAACTCAAGATGTGCCAGAACTATAAAGTGAGACCTTGTCACAAAAGAAACAAACAAATAAATTTAATTAGAAAACTGAACTTTTAACAATTTTTTGTGAAAAGGTCTAATATCAGACTTGAAAGAAGATAACAGATTTTTCACTGTGCTCCTTTTCTCAATTTCAGCCCCTTTTCACTGAAGAAAATCCTCCTCATATACAACCATAATGGAGGGACTTTATTTACACCTAGAAGTAGTCATATACTTTCAAGCATTTAAATACAAATCTTTATATAAATTTATCTAGAAATTCTTTTTTAACATCTATCCAGAAAAATACTGCATATAATTAAATTTCTATAGCCAACCATAGGGCACAAGCCTGTAGTCCCATACATCTGGCATCTGAAGCAGGAAGATCATCACTAGTACTTTGTCAGTCTGGAGTACATGAGTTGAACATGACCTGTGTTACACAGAGATATCCTGTCTCAAATATCCAAAAGAAACAAATGCAGAAGATCTGAATATGTAGTGGATAATGCTCAGAGTTAGACTGATGTTATATTTTTTAAATTCTTCATATTATATGCTTAAAACTACGACATATATAGCACCAGGAAATCAACTACAAATGTGACAAAAAAAATCTTCAAGAATCCCTTCTGAAAAACAAAATATGGCACAATACTTTATAAATCTCAGGTAAAAAAGTAAAGGGTTTTCCCTTTCCATTTCTTGGGACATATGACAGTTAACGTGATTTAATTCTAAATATTAAACACCATATAGGGATGGAAAATTTATCAAAAATATAAAGAAATACTTTTGAATTATTTTAAACTGACACGATATGGCTGGCAACACAAGCAGAGGAAGAGGTGATGGATTATACACTCATGGAAGTAAATTTTGCATTTTAGAAGCTAAATAAATCTGACATTAGCATCACCAACATTAACAGGTACACTCCATGCAGATATAAGGACAAAGTATGAAATAAGCAACTGAAAACTGCAGAAAAAAGTATAAAAAATGATTTTCTGATCTATGCATGAAGAAAATATCAGACACAGATGTGTAAAGCCACAAATGTTCAGATGACTTTGAAAAGACACCAAAGTGTAACAGGACTTCTGCTCAGCAAAGAAAATCCATGATGTTATTAACTTTTAGATTAAAAATCATATAAAGTGCTTTCGTCCTCAAGAGTCACAAACAAATACCTGGAAAATACTTCCTTTTAAAAAAGAAAAAGTACATTTATGAAAATATGCACACATAACATAAGGAGGTAATTCACAGGAAAGGAAATATTAAAGAAAGTTAAAACACAGAGAGAATCAAAAAGGATGTCAGTTGAAATCCATAAATGTATCAAATTAAGAAAGGTATGGATTTTCTGGTTATAAGAATTAGGAAATACAACCATGGGTTCCAGTAGTATGGATAGTCTGTGTCAGACTTTAAAAGGACACATATTCTGTGCACTAGCAAATATGCTCCCAATTATTTATGGCATTTTCTTAATTTTTTTCTTGGGGCATGAAGAAAGACAGAGTCTGCTGTGTATTTATATCCTTGACAGAACTGGAAAAGCCTGCTTTGCCATAGCCTTGGAAAAAGGGCATAAGATGTCATGATTCATCAATAATTTTTCTGAAATATGGAATCACCACTTGTTGAAAACCTGTGATTTATTTGGTCTATTGGATATGTAAGCTGCTCAATGATATGGGACCCTGAGAGGACAAAAATGACCCCAAAAGTTGCCATCTTTATCTTTGCAAAACAAACAGTCCAAGTAATTCTAACCAAAGAACTCCCAGTCTGTACTTGCACACTCTATCTTCTGGTGTTCCCCATTTACCTTTCAGATGCCAAAGAGTGAGAACGTGCAAAGGCTCTAATGCTTGGTATACTATACTGACATTTACAATGGAGGTATGGAGGTCAGGCTAAGGAGGGGCTTGAACTGAAACTCTGAGCATTATGTCAGCTGTGCCCTTCCTTTCTGGGGTTCTCAAGGGTACCAACATTCAGGGCAGGGGCACATCAGGGATGGCAGCCTCCAACCACACATACAACACATAACAAAGGCTCATGACTACTACTTTCCCAGAGAGTAATAAGTAAGGCAAAAATCAGCCAAGTCACGAGGAGACAGTGCCAGATAGACATGTCTCTTACACACAAGGGATGCAAAATAGGAAAAGGCACAGGATAAAGCCAAATACTTTTACTCAAGGATCAGGAAGTTACAATGGTGTCCAGAATCAGCATAATTCAGTCTAGGTATAGAAGTGTTTTCTCTTCTGTACGTGGTTGGTGTCTTGTATCAAACTGCTCATCCTTGGATCTGTTCACTGAAAATTTCTATCCTGTCCCCTTGCCCAGAGAAGCAAGACACACAATAGGAAGTGTGTGGTGCTCCTTTCTATAATACAAAAGAAATAACAAAATCTAAACAAATCAAACAGAAAAAACAAAAAACCCTCAAATTTGTGCTGTTTCATACAAACACTATTCATGTGGCAGTTCAGTTTCTCCTGAAACTGATTAATACCACATTCCACACAGGAAACTACCTTATCATTTTCAGATTCTACAGAGAAACATTTTACAGAGTTGGATGAATGAATGCTGCTTTACAAAGAGTTTACCGAGTGTTGTTTTCTGAATTACCAAGGGAAATTCCTGAAAAACAGTTGAAAATAAAAACTACTGAAAATGCTCTGAATACACCTAATCTAACAAGCGTTATGATTAAGCCTTGACTCCTTTAAAACAGCTCAGCACACTTATATTGACCTGTATTAGAGAAATTTTATGGAAAACATAACAAGTTTCATAGTAAAATAAATGCTAAATATCCTATGGACTTTACTGAACATGGTGCACTGGAAATCACTGGCTCTTTTCACACGGTTTTCTGATGCTGACCAGTAGTAACTTACAGCTGCTGTTCACAATCTTGACAAAGCACTTTATCACATGTCACTAGTATGCAAACAGCATGAAATGCAACAATTGAGATACATTTTCAACTGAATGTTTATCATTTTTTCATACGGTTGAACTGTTTATTACATTTAGGGTCCTATGCATGTTACACAAGTTCCTTTAGATTGTAGACACAGCCTCAGTATTTTTACTTTATGTTGTAATGGGTCTTACTCCACTCTCTATGCGATTCTTCTGCCTCAGTATCCCAAATGGCTGAGATGCAAGTAGGGGACCATACCTCTCTGAAATAATTAAACACTGTAACTCTGATTAACAGCAGTGACTAAAATCAAGCAAAACAAATCAAAACCAAACCATTGGCAACAAAACACTCCCATCTTAGCCATGCAGGGTGGCACGTGTCTGTCATCTCAGAACTGCAGGAGACTAAGATTTCACTGCAAGTCAGGTGAGGTGCTGCATGTCGGTAACTCCCAGAACTTTACATACCTAGTCAGAAGGATCACTCAACTTTAAGGCCAGGGTGGACAACGTAATAAGTTTGAGCCCAGCCTGAACTTCATAGCAAGACCTTGTCTCAAATATCAAAGCAAAACAAAAACTTTAGAAACAACGAATGAAGCAAAAAGATTCAATGAATCCTGGTAACTTTAAAAAAAAAAAGCCTGATAACTTAGATCAGATGTCAAATTTTAACAAAAAATTGTTAAACAGTGTAGGAAATCTATTTTAGAGCAAAAGCTCTATGTTCAATGTTCTGCACAATACAAATATGTGAGTGAGATCTGGGAAGCAGCACAACACAGTTGCCCCCCTGTTCTGCTAACAGCGTCTCACCAGAACTCATAATCTGCTTGCACAATTGGTGAGCCGGCTGTGGGCTGAGGCTACCTGAGACAGCAGTGTAGGTTGGCAACACTGCCAAGAAAAAACAGGGTGCTGATTATGCAAGATGTACCAGCCTCAGACAGCACAGGAGGGACAAAGGGAACACAGCTTTAGAGACTGGAGGAGCTCACACTGGAGCAGGCAGAGTGGTTCCAGCCCACCATTTCTGTTCCTACCTCTTCCATCTGGACCTCAGTCCCATTCACTCCCCATCCATCTTAGGGCACGCATCCCACAACCTCACCATTGTGTGGCTTCTGAGTCTCCCAAAAGTACTTCAGTTACCTAAACACTGATTGGCTCCTGTTCCTTGGCTGGCACTCTGAATTGAGATTGACAAGAAATGTGAATTCCTACCAGTGTAAATTGAACTTAAATGTAGATTGTAACCCAGAGCCTTCAGGCCAGTTTCTCTCATGACATCAACCTGTCCTAGTCTTCCTTTAAGTAGTGTTTATTCCTGATTTTAGCTAGCTGTCTCAGACTTTTTGACAACTGTGTCTCACTGTTTAGTTTTAGATCTCAGTATGTAGCCCAAACTGGCCTTGAATTCTTTGGAATCCTCCTGCACCAGACTCTTCAAGTCTGGGATTAATGGCATGTACCACCTAATGTAGCTACTCTAGTATTCTTAGTAGACTTTTCCTGTATGTGGCCCCTCAACACAAGTATGCTAAAACTGTTCCAGAGTTAAAATACCATTGAGAAACCACTGTCAGAGAACATCCTAATTTAGGGAAAGGTAAAAAAACAATGAATAGGGGAAGGTCTTGATATTAAGGGATAAAATTTGCAATGAAGTAGGTTGCTTCATGGAAAAAACTGTGTCACACGGATTATCTGAATTTACTCATGTTAATGAAAGTACATAAATATATGCCAGAGAGGTAATACATTAATTGAATAAATGCACTTTATTGTGTCAAGGCAGCAAAATTAAAGAATTCAGATTGTCTGAAAGCTTTCTTTGCCTGCAGTACTCTCTGCACAAATTGAACTCTCCATCTTTCAACACATTACCAATACTAGAACAAAAATATTACTTAGAATCATGTGATCCTCTTAATTAATGTCTTGTTTGGCTCAAGAGATTGACAGGGTATCAGTAAAGCACTTTGTGGTATGCTGTGTAGAAGCATGAAGGTGTGACAATGGGACCATTTCTTCTCCTACTACTTTCTCTCTGGCACTTTTTCTACTCTGTGCTTCCCAGTTCTCATGTTCTATTTATCTTTCTTTGCTCACTTCTTTCCATACTGATATTTCTTTTAGACTCAAATAATAATTGACTTCAATCTCTGAAATTCTGAGCTAACATATCTTTTTATTCTTAAAATCTGTATGTCAGGTACTTTGTGCCTACACTAATAAATAAAATCATTGTCTCTTGATAAGTGAAATGTATCTAACCTTCCTGTAGAAAACAATACAAGTGTGTTTTCTCTATGACTTCTCTTCATTGATTTCTTTGTATATGAATATATTTCATTCTGACTGCAGCAACACTTTGCATACAAAATAACTTGTCAGGGAAAAGCCCTCCAGTAAGACCCTCTGAAAGGACAGAAACCTCAATACTTTTCACATGTGCCACATGCTATACTTATGGGGCTGCCAACACCTTCTAGATCCTTTCTGAGTAGATGGAAACAACACACCACATCAGTGTGCAGCCTAGGAGGCCCTGAGAGGATGGTCTTGGCCTTTCCTCTTTAGACTCAAGATACATTTTGGCTTCAAATCACTGGACTTCTGACTTTGCTCCATACTACAATTTGTTCATGTGCTCTATACCAACAGTGATGGGTTGGGTGATATAAACATACCCAATCAAGTATCTGAATTTAAATGAGAAGAGTCCTGGCTTTCCTCCTGTGACCTTTACTGAACAAGAAATAGCAAATTCTAAGACACAGCATCTAGATTTAAAGCATGCAAATGTTACTATTTATTGAAATGACATGATGCCTTGGAAGTTATTTCTTTATAATAAATTGCATGAAAAACAACTAATCAAATGTAAATTGTTGGCTTTTTCCTGTGTGTTGAAGCTCCCTCATCATTTCCGTTGAATATTGTGACAAGATGCTCCCAGACTAGGGATTTATATATGCTATTTACCACTTTAGAAGACCAGTGTCATGTGGGTGACCATTACCTGCCATAGAAAATCACTGCAGCCACCAAACTGATGTGAGCTACAACCCCTCTTTGAAATATTCTGTTGCCTTCTTCCTTATTTGGTTCTAGCCATGAATAGTCAATTTTCCTTGGGAGAGCCTAAAGTCATGTGAATATTTTACTGCAACCAGCTCAAAAAGATTTCATCTCATACAAACCTAAATTTGATAGTGGCACATGCTGCTCCTCTGATGTGGTATCCCTGCTTTTCTAAAGGCCTCCATTCCAGGCACACCAGCACTTCCTCTAGAAATTCACGTAATTGCCTGACATACTCCTGCTTCAGAGCCTTTCTACTCAGGGTTCTGATGATTTGTGTCATGCTTGGTCAATGCAAATTTTATAGAGAACTTTCATTCGGCCAACGTGTTAAATGCAATATCTCAAGGAAATGTCATGTTTCAATTCCCTTTCCATTTCTTGATCAATTTTTCCTATAGTGTTCATCATAGTCTGATATAACACACTATTTATCTATCACTTGCCTGAATTAATCATTGTAAACATTTCCTGTGTCTTTAGAATGTAATTTCTGTGAGGGCATGGATCTTCATATGTTGTGCCCAATGCTTAACCCTCACTTATAATAGTATACTGAACATAGGCATTGCCTCTTGAATAAATTCATGAGCCAATGTAGATCCCATGAGCAGGAAGAGAGGCCTTCAGATCAGATGACCAAGTGTGGAGACTCATGATTATTCTAAATGTTTAAAACTTGTCAGTTCCAAAATCTTATTAGGCAAAAGAGGGTCATATTTTCCCTTAGAGAAGCATCTCCCATGCATGTATTTGAGAGTACCACAGATTCTCCTTATGAGGGAAGCCTTAGGTAAAACCATGTGCATAAATTCAACTCCAGGCCCCTTTCACCCCCACCTCCATCTTCTTCCACTTTAACAGGCTTGCCTCTATTTGCTGAGGCCCCTAATTGACATTATGAGTCCCAGAAGGCAAAAAACAATCCTGGTATGAAAATCAGCAACCATCTCCTGGAAGAGCAGTGTGGTACTGATGGAACAGGTCATGTTCCTCATCATGAAGTCACTCATAATCACAACGATGATGATGTGAAAGAGTCATCTCTGTCCACACTGCAGGTCACCCACAAGGCTGCTGTGACCTCATCATGGGAGTCCTCTCCATATAACATGGTGCTCTGGATAGTACTGTGCAGATGTATAATTATGGCGGAGGCCCTAGTTCTTATAGCCCTTCATTTCAATAAAGGGTTTGTAGCTTATGACTAGAGAGGGTGAACAAGAGCTCAGGACAAACTGCAGTGCTATCTCAGCCATCATGTTTTAGAGAATCAGCAAATGCTTAGCTGTGGGCCCTGAAAAACTACAAAGGATAGTAAAACATTGTTGATATTCAATAACACAGTGCAAATATTCCTATTCAAAAAGTGAATGTGACAGAAGCAAATGGGAAGAAAGTAAGACTAAAACTTGCAAGGCAACATTTATGTCTATATCTTCTTGTTTGGCACCCAGGGTGAGCTGTTATGAGATGCAAACCTCAAAGGGTTTTGATGGACCCATGTCTATTACGCATGGTGTCACTCTCATGAATCTCTCCTCCCTTGAGCCATGTTTGTTCACTCCTTTTGACTTCCTTCAGACAGTCTACATTTCTGTCCTCTTCAAATTTTGGGGCTCTCCATTGCAATTTCACGTTCACTCTCACACCTTTACATACTGCCCCCTCTGGGTACACTGCCTAGCTTCACAGGCTTTCTTCTGAAATACCAGTGGAACTTTTTATATACGCTAAGTCTTGCATTCTGCATACTTATACCACCAGGACCCCATGGATGATGCCAACATATACCAACAGCTCCCCCAGTACCCTTGCCCTTTGGCATCATGGTTGCACAGGCCTCCCAGTGACTGCGTGATTGAATGGAGTGACTGAATCCAAGGAATTCAATTATGCAGGCAGACATTTCCCGGAGGAGTAGCCTGGGCCTCTCCTCCCAGCCCTAAATTTTTCCATTTTACAGGCAGCACAGTAGGATGTTGCTGTTCCCTCTGATCTCCGAGGCCTCAAGTCCCATTTCCATCTTCATGTTGCAAAGTACAATGGTTACTTTTTTGTTTGTATTTGTTTTGTTTTATTTTGAGGTAGCATGTTGCTATGCAGTTCAGGTAGACCTTGAATTACTATGAGTCTAGGATAGTCTTGAAAATGTGGCAAGACTCTTAGCCTCTACCTTCTGAAATGCTGGGATTACAGTTATGCACTAACATCTCAAGCTGTAGGTTCTTAATAATCGAAATATATTCAGCAACAAAGCAGTCTTTTGACATAAATTTATAACTCCTAACTTTTCAAGAGACTCCTTCCTGGGGAAAAGTGAAAACTGTAAAAAATTACTCAGCCATGCAATTTCTTTTCAATTCTCAGTGTAGAGCTGGCTAATATTCTCTAATAATATGCATGGAACAGTAGGGATACTGCATAGCTGTGAAATTTAAGCCCCAGATTAATTATTGGATCACCCTTAATCTCAGTGTCCAACAAAAATCTGAGGACATGAGCAAAATGTACACAAGATTTCAGCCAAAATGAAACAGTCATGCTCAAAAATCCAACTTTCAATGAGGTTCCTGATGTCAATTGAAAGAACTTGAGCTTCATCTTTACTGGGTACAGTATTGTGGTCTTCTGAGATTTAACAAGACTTTCCTTTCAAGCTAAGCTTGGGACTTGTCTGTTCTGAAATGACAAAACTTTATAAACTCCACATGTAAACCTATTCCAATAGCTTTTGAACACATGCTCAGGTGATACCAGTGATTTTCTCACTATTCAGGAAGGAAATCTCTTTGTCACATTCTCAATGATGAGACACAATACCCAACAGCCAGAATTTAAAAGGGAAAAGTTTATTTTGAGTCATAGTTTGTAGAGGTTTTAGGTAGTGACCCAGGTGAAAGGGTCTGCTGTGGAAAAAGTTGTCCAATTCAATAGAGCAGGAAGTAAAGAATGAGGGGGCAGACAGACAAAGAGATACACTCTACCAGATCATTCCTCCAAAAAGCATGGTCATTGCCATCACTTTGCACTGGAGACAGCACTATGAATTTGAAAATGACAATTTTATTAAAATATAAGAGAAGATGGTTATTTGAAGTTGAGGGAAATGGAAAGAGAGAGAGAGAATCAGGTACTCTTTATGAATAGGGAGCATTCAAAAGGGAAATATGGGGCTGTGGGTATAGCTCAACAGTACAACACAAGCATGGCAAGTGAAAAATCCTGAGTTCAGTCACTCCCAAGCATTCATTTACTCTGGGCTCCCAATGAGAGGTTTGATTCAGTTCATAATATCTGCAATTAAATGGCTTTTTATTTTTGGGGGGTTTTTTTGGTTGGGAACACATAAAGACTCATGCAATCTCCAACACCACTCAACACCCACATAACCTCATAAAATAGCCCCTGAGGCCTGAATTCTCTGGTACCCCAAAATACGTGTGTTGGAATCTTATTTCCAAGGTAATGATATGGTAAGGTGGTGTCCTGGTAGTTATTATGTAATGAGTTAAGAATCACAATAAGCACTTTGAAACATATAAGCACTTTGAAAAGAGGCTAAAGAAACAATGTCCACTGTCTTGCCATATGAGGTGGCTCACCATCCATAAACAATGGTTCTTTTGATATTGAAACTGCCATTGCCTTGGGCCTGTACTTCCTAGCTTTCACCACTGTGAAAAGCAATTGTTTCCTAAAGTGAATAACTCTACAATATTTTGGTTAGTTGTCTACTGTGCAGAAGTCAGCTTCTGAAAACACTTTTTGGTGAATTATATAGTACATGGGTAGCTATCTAGGAGAAAGAGAATATATATATATATATATATATATATATATATATATATAAAATATATTTCAACTTGGCCAATTTGAATGGTATCCACATCCTAGTGCATGTGTACATCTTCTCCCTCACATTGGGTAACTGTCTTGCTTACTTTTCTCTCACTCCTGGTACAAAATACCCAATGCCCATAGTTAAGGAAGGAAGGCTTATTTAGTTTTCAGTTTTTGGAGGGGCCAGTCCATACTCAGTTGGCTCCAAGGCAGAGTGGCATGGCTGAGGGACAGTCATTCATAGCAGCAGCAGATACAAAGGGTAACAAGAGTAGAGAGAGAGAGAAAACACCTCTTTACCCACTTCAGGGCAGGTGCAGCTCTCACATTGCCAATTTGAGTGCTAGACAATGAATCAAGCACAAATGCTGGATTCAGCCACCTTCAAAAGGCCTGAACCCATGACTGCAAGAGGCCTTGGGGGACATTCTGACACAATGGAAGTTCAAGCAATGAATTACTGCTTAACCCACTCAGTGTCATTACATTGAGTTGGAGCCTGTGACAAGGTAGATATTTGCATGGGATTCAAAATTACAGAAAGTGGCAGGATGCAAGTCCATCCCCAGACACTCATAGGCATAATTACATAGTACTTTCAATATCTCTGCTGAAAAAGCATTAGGAAGCAGAAAGATGTATGAAATATCTCTAAATAAAAACTTAAAGAATTTTCAATTTATTGATACTGGGGGTACATGATGTTTACATACACCTTATGGAGAATATATATGTATACAACGTATCTTGATTCTTTTTATTTATTCTTTTTATTACACTCTCCTTCCACAACCTTCATACTCCCTTTGCAGGGAGGTTCCCTTTGCTTGTTTGCATTATTACTATTATTATTATTTAGTTCATGTTTGTGCTATATAAATACTACAATCCTTGTAGGCAGTTGCCACATTCACATGACACATCTTATTTTTCACATGCCCTTCTCTTTCACCTGACCCTTGAACTCTCAGTCGAGTTCCCATATGCCAAAAATTTATTTCCCTCTTTCTTCCTATATGTCCATCAACAGATGAAAGGATTAAAAATATTTACACTAGCTGTAAATAATGGAATACAAATTTCTTGTAAAGGATAATTTTGAGAGCCTTGTAGGAAACAGATACACTTTGAAAACATAAAATTCAGTAAAATAATCTTAAGTGACTTTGAAATGGAGAACTTTACTGAACATATATACAATTTTTCTGTCGTGAAAGCCTAAACTGAAGTTCTACTAAACTCAATTGTCATGATCCATGCAGCCAGCAGAGTCTTGAGAAAGGTCAACAGGAGATTAAGAAAAATCTAGACACATATTCCAGTGAAAGCTGGTACTAGGTGGGAACTGTCCTCTCTGATGAAGAGGTAGTGACGAGTGGGGGAAAAGCCAACAACAGAGTGAAAAGTGCAAAGTCTCTCCAAAGCCTCATGTAGTCATGCAATATGGGCTTTATGGATGCAGTTGAACCTAGAGTTTGTGATTAGTCTACTGTCTGGTGCTGGGGTTGGGGGTGTTATTGTTTCACCTGCCTTACCGTAGGTAGCCCACATACAATATAAGGCAAGAGGCCTGATCCTTCCCCTTTCACGGTTGTGGCTTTCATTGACTTTTGCCACCATGAATATTTGCCTCTTTGCCACACCACTCTCCCTTGGAGCCAGCTGATTTGAGATGAAACCTCTACAAACTATAAGGTAAATAAACCTTTTCTTCAACTTTGATCATCAAGGATTTTGTATCAGCAATTAGAAAAAAGACAGAATTTGGTACCAGAGAAATGGGTTCATTGCTGTGACTACCTGGCCATGTTATTCAAGAGCCTTTGGGAATGGCTTGTGGGAAAAGTATGGAAAAGTTTGGGGATATTGCCTGAAAGAGGACAGTGGGAATACAATTCTACGTGGGAGATTCTGGTCAGTGCTCAGAAAACCAAACAGCTGATACAAATCTTTATGGTAAAGACCAGGATTGGGAGGTTTCTACTGGGAAGGACTGCATAGGCTGCTGGACTCCAGTGTATATTGTGGCCCAGTAAACAGTTTGTTGGAGACTTTGCCTGAGACTAATGTTAATGGTAGCAGATTAATGAATCTGGCAGAAGAAATTTCAAGGCCGTCTAATGTTGAGGTGGTGCCATGGCTATTGTTGAGGGCTTTTAGCTCTTGATTCTCAAAAACAAAGATCCTAGCAGTGTTTTAAACTTTGTGAGTTTGGTCACAAAGGAAGCTCCAGTAAAGCAGTGGACTGCAAAGACAGAGCAGAAGAGGCCTTGATTGCTGAGAATACAAAGATGGCCCGAGGGCATCACAAGAAGCTGCAAGTGTCTATATTTTGAAACCTCATAACTGCAAATGTGAAAGACTTTGCTTTGAGAAAAAGTCACAGAACACAATGTTTTCAGAATGGTGAAGGCCCATAGAGTTCGTTCCTCAGAATTGGACTCAGAGTGCTCTGTGATCCAGGCATTTAATTCCTACAGTCATGAAAGAGAAAAGCTTGGCTCTTGTTCCTGCTGGCAAAGGGGGCATTATCCATGTGGCACTGATTTTACACTCACAGGCAACACAAGAATACGGTGTTAAGGCTTCCACTGTGATTTTACAAGAAGGCCTGGGAGACCAGCTGTGTGCTCCTGAGAAAGTAATATATGAAGCTGCGGGTAGAAGCAAAGGAGCAATGGAGAACATGAAAGTTTGGATACACCAGGAATATGGATAGTCTAAGCAAAACTGCAAGGAGCAAGCAAAGAGACCTCAGAGAGAAGCCATGGGAGCTGGAACCAACAGAAGTGCCATAAGAGCAGAGTCACACAAGGCCTTTTGAGCTCACAACTTGTCAAATTGTCTCAGATTTGGCACAGGAACTACGAGATTTAATGTTTCCCTGGCTGGATTTTGGGCTTGCTTTTATCCCAATTCTTTGTATCCTCCTCTTTGAAACTTTTGGAATCAATGTTTACCTTTGTGCAATTGAATGTTGGGAGTGTTTGACTAACTTTTCATTTGTACAGGGTTCACACCTAAGTACTTGCTTTATATCTCAGAGGAGTCTTGGGAATTGGACTTCTCAGCAATGGTGAAACTATTAGGATATTGGCAAGTCTTAGAGATGACTAAACTTCTTTTGCATAAAGGAGTGTTCATGAGTCTTTGAGGACCAGGACTTTGTGTCTGGATATCCCCCAAAGTCTCATGTAGTCATGGAGGACAGGCTTATCAGAGGCAAATGAGTCTTGATTTTGTGTTTGGTTCACTATCTAGTGCTGGAGTTGTGGATGTGAGTGCTACACTGCCCTAGGGAGGTAGCTGCCATAAAATTTCAATATAATGGAGGAAGAGCTTTCTCCTACCCATTTTGCTTTTCTTGTTTTGTTGTGTTCCACTGTGATGAACAGAAACCCTCTGGCATGCTTTGGAGCCAGCAGAGCATGAACTGAAACCTCCAGAAACTGTGAATTAAATAAACTTTTCCTTCTTCACATTTCTGCATCAAGTGTTTTGTTGCAGCAGTGAGAGAAAACTAACACACATTCTAAAAATATATGGTCAAGCTATAATTTTTTATGCATGGTATATTTCAGCTGGTTATATCTTAGTTAATCCACATGGTCACAAATGAAAGGAGTGTTTAGTCTAAACAAAATTTCATTACATGAATAAACATCATCTTATCATTTCAAGTACTACTGATTAGAATGTAAATGGTTTTAGAGGCAATTTAGTGAAGGCTTTGTTGCAAGATGCCTGTTCTTTTCCAAATTTAACATCATCACATTTTTGAATCAGTATATTAATCCACAGGTATACTGCAGGAAGAGTATCCTTGAATTGTGCACTGAAACAACACACCTCATTTATTTTCTCCCTTCTATTTATTCTTTCTTTGCTTCTCCTCTTCCCTTTTCTTTCTTCTTCATCTGCTTCTGCCTCTGCCTCTGCCTCTACCTCTCCTCTTGACTTTATGAGTTGGCAACTTTTTACCTTCAAGCCTTTCTTATGATGCTTCTGCCTCACCACAAGACTACAACTAAATGTGCTGAAGAAGGGAGGAAAACTCTGAAAAGAAGGAAAAGCAAACATTTCCCTTTGGTAAATTATGTGAGTTATTTGGTCACAGCAACTGAAAACTCACACAGGCATTCAAGTGATTTAGGTTGTTTCTACACTTTGGCCACTGAAGACACTGGTAATACACAAGGAAGTACAGTTTACTACATATATGTTCCCTAAAGTGATTTCAGTTCAATCCATTTTTAATTTAGTTCCAGTATTTTTCTCAATTCATTTTCTTTCTTTCATAATTATTTTTTGTGCTAATGGTATTTGTCTTACTTTTGTCTCATTGCAGAGAAAAAACACCTGACACCCAAAATGAAGGAAAGAAATGTTTATTTAGTTTATAGTTCTTGGAGGATTCATGCCATATTCAGATGGCCAGAGGCAGAGTGGCATGGCTGAGGGCCAAACATTCATTGTGGCTATGGCAGATAAAGAGAAGCAATCAGAGTAAAAGGAACAAAAAAGGGAGGAGCAAGCCTCTTTCTCTCCCTTAGATAGTATGTTGGGTATCCGTCCCTGGGTGTTTGTAGCACTCACATTGCCAGTCCCCGTGCTACACAAGGAACCAATCACAAATGCTGTATTCAGCCACCTTTGAAGCCTCCCCACCCCCCTGACTGCATGAGGCTTCGGGGAGACATGCAAACACAAACCATAACATTCTGACCTTGGCACTCTAAAGATTCATGTATATCCCTGTAAGGGAAAGGCATTTAGTCCATCTGCAAGAGTTGTCAAAGTCCTAACAATTTCAGCATTACTTTAAAGTCCAAGTCCCAAGTTTTCTCCAAATTGTAAGGCAAACTGTTAGCTATGAGCTCCTGTATAAAAGAAAACAAAGTTAAACACTTGTAGCATTCAATGGCACACAATAAACATTATTCTTCCAAAGGGTTCAAACAGTAATACAAAGGACTGGAAACAAAGTAAGTCCAAAATCCAGCAGGCAAATTAAGTCCTTAGTTCCATATGAAACATCTGAAGCTATCTGTGATAAGTTGTGAGCTCCAAAAGGCTTGCATGACTATACTTGTATGACACTTTGGGTGGCAGTACCTCCCATGGCATCTCTCTTATGCCAACTGTGCTCAATCCTTACAGCTTTCCTTCGATGATCCATCTTCAGGGCTTTTCCAAACTTGTGGAGTCTCCACTGCATCTTTATCTTCACCTTCATAGCTTCACATACCACTCTCTGTGGGGCACAGTGTCTGGCCTCCCTGGCCTTCTGAAATTGGGGTGGAAACCTTTTTAATCTCAAAACTCTTGCATTCAGTAGGCACCTAAAACCAATGCCATGTGGATGATGCTGAGGTCTGCTGCCAGCTGGGGCAGTAGCCTGGTTTTGCTCTCTTGGCTATATGGGATAAGTGCCTGGATCACTGAGCACTCTAAACTTGATTGTGAGGAACAAATTCTTTATACTATCACCATACTACAACCTGGTGTTGTTGCTGACATTTGAGAACCTCATGTGGCCTCCACAGCCATTGTGGAATATGGAGTTCTGTGACTTTTTCTTCAAAGCAACATCTTTCACTCCTGCAATTTTGAAGCTGCAAAGAGTGGAAGCCTGTGGCTTCCCATGATACTCTCAGGCTATCTTTTGTATTTTTTGTTTTTTCTCAGCAATTGAAATTTCAGCTCTGTCTTTACAGTCCACAGCTTTACTAGAGTTTTCTTTCTGGCCAAACTTACAACCTTTTACATCATTCTGCTAGGTTCTTTGCTCTTCATTCACAGTATAAATCTGGCTAAAAGCCCCCAATAATAGCCATGCCACAGCCTCAACATTAGACTGCTTGAAATTTCTTCTTCCACATTAGTTAGTCCATCATCTTAATCTCAGTCTCAGGTAAAATAAATGGACATGAGCAAAACAGAGACAAACTTTCTGCCGAGTTATAACACACATCATCTGGGGTCCAGCTGCCAAAGCAGTCCTTCCTCCCAGCACAAACTACCCAGCACTGGTCTTCACTGGCAGGATATCTATCAGCCTTCAGGTCTTCTGAGCTTTGACCAGAACTGACCATACAGAACAGCCTAAGGGGTTCCAGTGCTACTGTTTCAGGCAACATCTCTGAGTCTTCCAAATGTCTTACAGAAGCCATTTGCAAAGGTTCTTGAACCTCAAAGTCAGGTATAGTCACAGCAAGGACTCAATTTCTCTGTTGCTAATTCTGTCTTAGTTATTCTCTCTCTGAGGCAAACATCTGACATGCAAAATAAAGTAAGGAAAGATTTATTTAACTTAGTTTCTATCAGGGATATCAGGAAGGATCATTATATACAAAATAAAGAATACAATGCATCACATAAAACAAGGACAAAAATCACTATCAATTCCTTAGATGCACAAAAAAACGTTCACAAATCCAAATATATTTACAGTAAAACTGTAAGCTAGTTACCATGATATCTTATCTAAATCTGTTAAAAGTCACTTATAATGAACCCATGTTCAACACCATATTAAATGGAAAAATTTTAATCTTTTTCCTCTAACATCAAGAGCAAGACAAGGTAGCTACCCCTTATCAGTCTCATTCAGTATAGTGTTCAAAACAGGTAGAACAGTCAGGGAAGAGACAGAAATATAAAGAAAACATAGAGGACATAACAAGTGAGACAGCTTAGATTGCAGATGTGGTAATTCTTGTGATGAACTATTGAAAAAGTCCCATGATGGAGCCCTAGAACTAATAAACAAATACTGTAAAGTAGAAGAATGCAAAAACAACCATAAAAATCAACGATAAAAAAAAATTGAAGCCAATGGGAAAAATCAAGAAAATAATACTAACAATTTTGCATGGACTAATTTCATTAATCTAAGAAGTGAAATATCTCTATGGTGAAAACCAGTTTTCTAGAAAAAGAAATCCATGAACACAAATACATATGCTGTTTCTGGTTATGCAGAACCAGTATTGTCAAAACGGCCACATTACCAAGACTAATGCATAGACTGAATCTATTCACAATGAAAACAGCATTTCTACAGAAAGTACTCAGAACAGCAAAAGTTTTCTTGACCACGGATGGTAGAGCTGAAGGAATCATAATGCCAGATTTCAAGTGTTTTTTACAAAGCTACAGTGAAACAATTGACAGATTACTGGAACAGACATGTGGACAAAAATAGACAATGTATAACCTAAGCGGGTAAGTACACTGTTCTGATCTTTCACAAATGAACAAAGAACGTATGAATATATATTTATTATTATTACCTCTTCCTTTTGGAGTTTTCCCTTAATAAGTATGCATTGACTTTGTCTCTTTTGATCAGTCTTTGCTTGAAGTTCAAATTGTAGGCAAATAAAAGAGCTACCAGTACCCTTTTCTGGGTTCCTGTCACAGGGAGTCTTGTTTTTATCCTCTCCTTTTTAGTCTCTGAATTTCTTTTGGCCCTATCTCCCAGTTTCTATTCCATGTCTTACAAAGCACAACTGTGGTTCAACTAATTTAACAACTGCTGGCCCATATTCACTGCTGCTTCAGACTTTTCCTCTCACTGGCCCTGCCAGCCTATCATGTGTAGCCCCACCAGGAACTTGCTGGGTCACTGCAGTTCCCCCTCAGCGAGGGTGGCCCTTATCACACTATCCAGTGCCTTGCTGGATGATTCTGTAGCTTGTTTGTGTCTTTTTCTGATTTTGGAATGTTTGCTTTTAGGAATGACTTTGGGAATCACTTTGATTTCCATTTCGTTAAGAGTCTGAAAAATACTGGAGTTAGATCTTTTTTAAGGCTCTCATGCATTTCTGTAGTGAATCTACCAGAAGCTCAGATTTTCTAAATTGGTAGTTTTAAAAATTTATCCTTTAACTCATTTAGGGATATTAGATTATGAAGGGTTTTTTATATTTTCTAAGTTCAGTTTTGATGTTAAATGCATCTAGTAATCTAATTGCAACAGTAGTGGTAAAAAAAATTCAACAGTGATTTTATAAAAACTGTCTGAAGAATAATAAAGCACCATAATGATACTATTATAGATATGTATATTTGTGAAGAGGGAAATTGAAGGAAAACACCTGAAACCTTGAAGTGTATGCTATGAAATACAAGAGTAAGAGATGCAGCAAAGTATTCTACTAGTGGTAATAGAGAAATATTTAAAGAAATAAGAAAATTAACAGGAAAAAATGATGAAAATAGATTTTAAAAGGAGAAAAGAAAAAGTATGTGCTGAATAGAATAAGAAAAATACTAACATGAAAAATTAAGAGGGAGAAATGACTAAAGCAACTGTAAAAAATTAAACCGGAGACGGAGCTCAGTAACACAGTGTGTACATGGAAACTTTGACATCCTGGTTTCAAAGCCAGCACCAAAAACCAACAAAAAACAAATGCAAAAAACAAAAGGATATACAAAAAAGTGAATGTTTTTAATGATGCACTATTTCATCATGTTTTGTGTGTGAAGAGATTAATCAAAAATTCCCATTACTTGTTGTCTGAGAAAAATATATGCTCCCCCTAGACTCTGCCATAAAAATTCACAAAAGTGCATTTTGCTAAGTGGGAAGACTGACAGAAAAATTACCACCAAATTCTATGGTAATATGCATAAGAAAAGAAAATTTTATGTGGTAAACAATGAGGAAAGTCGTACACATACTAATATAATGATATATCAAATCAAACACAAGCACAGTCTTGTACTGTGATCTGTAATTATGTTGGGAAGTACAGATATCATCTTGAAACTTATAAAGCATATGTTAATCTACAAGTTGGCTAAAAACAGATAAACATCTAGAAAACGATATGAAATAAACATTATAATCATAAAGCATTTCAATATCAAAATTCTTTTACAAAAATGGCTATGTGCACAGACCATTTATATGGAAAGTAGTACAAAATAAAAAAACTTAACAAAATTTCAGTTTTGGGGTCATTGCTATCCCACAATCACTAAAAACAAAACAAAACAAAAAGAACAAAAACCTTTTACCCTTCTAGTATGTAACATACATAAATTAACCACCTATAGATACATCACTATGAAAAATAAATTTTGACCTCATTTGAATAAAGTCAATAGTAAACACACATACTATTCCTTATAATAACATATAAATTAGGTAGTATATTTATTCTCAAAAAGCAACTTACAAATAACTACTCCAGATTTACTTCATGAGTTTACTCTATTTGTAGCTTAAGGTATCTTTTGTTTCTGTACTTTATAGAAAATAATATCCCATTTTTATATGATTTACTTGTATGTATTTGCAATATATAAGAAATATCCAAAGGATTTTAAAACTCTGAGGTATAACTGAATACATTCATAGGAATTTAATCCAATATGCAGCATTCTATGTTTGACAAATACAGATTTGTATGTATCATTTTATTGTTTTCTCAAAGTACTGTCATCACATGGAATATAAATGAAGGATGACTAGAGATACCTATGAAAAGTCATGTACACTGAAAGTTCATCTGGAAATGAGGAAAACTCAAATTCTCTATATTCTCCCTTTGTGTGGATGCATGTTTTTGAGTTACAGGAATCACGAAATAATTTCAAAAATTATCCATAAAAGTTTACCTTTAATATGAAATTTTACTTACGGCAAAATGGAACAATTAAACAGTTTGCCACAGTAATTACATGCATTTGGCTTAGCTCATAGAATTCTAATATATATTGAATACATTGAGGAACAAAATCTTTCCCATACTGTTCACAGATGATCAGATCCTCTTCATTACTGATCTCTTCATTTATGTACTGATATGTCTGTTTTGAAAGATTCCTTTAATTTCTTATAGACTTCTTTCCATTGTCTTTTAATGTTTAAGTGACCTTATATATGCACATATAATTTCCCTTAAATTTTTAGGTCTGATAATTATTAGATTACTGAAAGGTTTTATATATTTTTTCACAAACTTCATAATACATGTGTGTAGTTTATAGATTTTTAAATAATTTAAATACATAACATGCACACCCTCAAAGAAATCTCATGTCCGTGAAATCACTGGGTAGGCTGAGAGCCTTCCCATATTGCTTACACACATTGGTTTTCTCAGATTCAGGTGTTTCATGCCTTTGACAATGTTTCTATTGAAAATTATCTTATATTGTTTAAATAGACAGGGTTTCTACCTACTGTGAGTACTTTTATGTCTTTCACAATGACTGTGTCTGTTGAAGGCTTTCCCATGTTGGATAAATACATAAGGTTTTTCCCTAAAATGGCTTCTTTCATGTGTTTTAAAATAAGTTTGTCTGGTGAAGGCTTTCCCACATTTTTACATACTTAGGGTTTCTCTTTAGTGTGAGTTCTTGAATGTCTTTTAGAGTGACCATATATGTGTTAAAGTCTTTTCCACAATCATTACATACATAGGGTTTCTCTCCAGTGTGATTTTTTATGTAAACTATATCCACTTTGGGATTTAAATATTTTTCCACATTGGTTACATACATATGATATTTCTCCAGTGTGAATTCTTTGATGCTTTCTACATTCACTTTGGGATTTAAATGCTTTGCCACATTGATCACATACATATGGTTTCTCTCCAGTGTGAATCTTTTCATGTATGTGCAATGACTGTGTGTGCTAAAATCTTTCCCACGTTGGTTACATACATATGGTTTCTCCCAGTGTGAGTTCTTTCATGACTTTTACAAGTATTATGTCTATTAAAAGCTTTCCCACAATGTTTATATACATATGATTTCTCCCCAGTGTGAGTTGTTTCATGTCTTTTGCAAGCTGTGTGTACTGAAGGCTTTCATACATTGCTTACATACACACTGTTTCCTCATACTGTGAATTTTTTTGCATTTCCAAAGTGAAGCATTATTACTGAATTCTGCCTGACACAATTTACTCACATAGTGATTTCTATAGCGTTAGCTCTTCTATGTATCTGAATATCATGCTGAGACTTGAAACCTACTTCATATTGTATATATACGTAGTTATTCACTACACTGGGATTTCTTTCCCCTATTGGAACACAGTTGGCTGTATTGAAGGGTTTCACATCTTGTTTAAAGACAAAGTATTTCTCTTCAATTGTCTGTTCTTCAAGAGGATCAGAGTAGCATTTAAAACTTTGCTTGCATTCATAGGGTTTCTCTCTAGGGATTCTGTTTGTATGCTTTTGAAAACAGTGGATGTTAGTGCAGCTTCTTCCATCTTCAAATCCTTGACACTCATGTGGTTTGAGTCTAGTGTTAACTTTTATGGGAACTGTTGGCAATAATTTACAAAGTAATGGCTTTCTGCAAGCATACTGTGTATGTTTGATTTTGTACTGAATGGTTTCATGTCCATATTAATATCTGGAATCCAAGATTTAATTTCTTTATGTGGATACCATAATTTATATTGTAAGTATTTCTTTATTTCTTCTCTTTTATAAGAGAAAAATAAGAGAATTCAAGCACTCACATTTAAAAATCTTATTAATTTATCATGAAGAGATAGGGTTTAGTGTCTTCTAAGCATATTTGATCATGATCATACTGTATATTCTGGATAATGGCTTGAAAACAGCATTTTCCAAAAGCATAACATAAATTTATGAGATTATAATTTGGATGACTGCAATACATAACACTTTTATTTTGAGTAATTTATACATATGTATACCATCTTTGTGCTATTTTTGAGAATGGTTCTTCCAGGACTCAGCTCTGCTGCCTTTCACTGAATCTGTGAACATTCTCCAAACTGTATACTGCTCCCTTTTCTGCCATCTGTCCTTCATTTCACCCTCTAATTCATGTTTTTTGGGTTTTTCATACAAAGGATAACATATCGTGATATTTCTGTCTCACATATTAAGAATAAGATTAGGATTACAGAATCAATCCACTTTTGTTAAGTGACATCATTTCATTCTTCTTTGTGGCTGAGTATTTTTCTATTAGGTAAACATACCACATTTCACTCAGTGTTGGAGACAGATTGCAGAGTTGAAGCACTGAGCTATGTCCCAGGCTTAATTTTTTATTTTATTTTAACATACTCTCATCAAACATTGTTACCCATGTTGAACATGAATATATTTCCTTCCTATTATGGATTCACATATTAAGATTCAGAACATGTTAAAATCAGGTTGAGGCACATAATTGCCTTAAAGTATTATCTGTTAATTAGCATGTAGGATGTTTCCTGAGGCTAGGTATTATACATTGTGCTGCTACAAAGATGGGCATGCATGTGTTATTATAATATGATCACTTTACTCTTGAGAGGAAGATACCCAGAAGAAGTATAGCTGGATAAAAAGAGCTTTTATTTTCATCTCATTATACAGTCCAAACTAGCCCTGACTCTCTATGTAGGTCACTCTGACTGTTACCTCATGACAATCCTCATACATCAATGTCCTGAGTGCTGGGAAAGTACGAATGCACCAATATTCCAGGAAAAATGGAATTTCTCTTTTTACCCTTTTCAAAGATGTCTATGCACATTTCCATTAATGTTGCTTGATGAATTGCCCATGAAGAGTATGGGATGATATATTCTATTATTTTGGAACATGAGTAGGCTGAATGATGTTGATTTCCTAAATCAGCTATTTATCAAAATCATGGAATTCATTTGCTTTTTCAATACTTCTTCATGATTAACAAATTTGGCAAATATTAAATGTGTTTACTACTATCAATGTTTGCATAATCTGTTTCACACAAAAGGTTGACTTTTCAACATACTAACATGTATACATAATTACCTATCCTGAACGTAAATTTTAGTCCAAACACAATGTATGTCTTACACTTAGCTATGTTCAATATTTCAGTGAAATTTTATAAAACATTTTTACAATCTTCAGCATGGAAAATAATTTGATTCTTATACATCAGAGATGGTCACTTGTAGCATAATGTCAATACTTCCTAAGTTGGAGATACTGGAGTATTTCAACTATTCAATCTTCACAGTACAGCTATTCAACATGTATTCATTACAGAGAAATTTTATGAGATTGAAAATTTTGAACATGCTTCTCAGGAACAGTAGGCTTGGTTTTACTGTTTCTGCTCATACCCTGACTCTTCAGGAATATTCAAAATTTCAAAATGAAAATTATCTTATATTTCTCTTGTACTCTTTGTATTCATGTTGAAATTGTTGTTCATTCCAATTTTTTCCTAGGGTGTACAAACAGAATTATAATGAACAACATTGCTTAAAAATTAATACATGCCTGTTAGATTCATAATGTAATACAATCATGAACGGAAATTGCATTAAAATATCTGTACATCACAATTAAAGAAACTGCACTGACACGCAACACCCTATTTTCTTAGATACCATGGAGAAAATGATACTTTCCTTACCTATAGCAACCATGTTCTGAAAATTTTCCCACATCACATCTCTATAAAGCTTCTTTTGGGAGGGATCCAGCAATGCCCACTCCTCCACAGTGAAGTTCACAGCCACATCCTCAAAATTCATCACCTCCTAAATCATCAGACAGATACATTGAGGAGGAAGACTGAGACTTATGATATCATGAACCACACTGACTCATAAGTATCTCAAGTGAGGATATGACCACTCAGCCTATGTGGGTTAGCAAATGTAGCTCCAGCCCAGGTGAGAACCATAGCAAAGCAGACAGGCATCAGAAGGGACACAGATGCTTACCCAGACATTGGCAGCAACTAAAGCTGAAATCTGACTAGATTTGTGGAGGAGAGACAAGCTGTGTCAGAGAACAAAGATCACCCAGGGTGGTCACAAAAACAAGTGACTCCAGGCCCTAACATATCAAGCCCTTAGGTTGCCATACATGCAGACTACTAGGCAAGGAGGTATCATGTAACATTAAGTCGCTGAATGTATATAATAAACATGTGGCTTTGGGGGAGTTAGTTCCCTTCTCCTATCAGGAGAGAGGGCTCCACCTGACCTCAGTTTTTTTCTTTTCTTTATTTTTCCATCCTCTAAATATCCTCCCCTCACCCCTCAACATGAAGAGCTGCATAGGATGTGGCATATGGTACCTAAACAGAGACTGAGGGAAAACAGTTTTCTGCTGAGGCTAAGAAGCCTTTGCAAGCAAGAGAGCTGCCCCACATTCCAAGCAGCAAGGCAAGTTCCTCAGCTGGATATAAAAGCCACAAACAAAATCAGGTGCCCAATATAAGATATGGGTTTGTCTCCTACATGCCAGACAAAATTACTAGCTGTAATATAAGCCTTACAAAATCATTCAACCACTCCAATTAACCTTTTTTTATGACAGTGCTTATGTTTGCAGTGTGACATACCAAGTAAAACTACCTCCATTCATATTAAGCAGATCTCTTTCAATGATTTACACTACCCAATTTGCTACTTTTCTAATCATCTCCCCTGTTTTTATTGGTCATTTATGTTCTCATTTCCAATTGCCAGGGCCTCTCACTAAAAGAAAATTCTGCACATAGGTTGCTAGCTACTGTTACTGTTACTCCCTCAGATGCCATTCAACAGGCTAAAAATTATTTAAATTCTAATAAAGATGGAACTGCTACAGTAGAAAGACAATTCAATGAGGTAAAAGAAAAGGGCTAAGAAGAGTCCTTTGGAGATATCTTCATATGGACAATGAAAGTACCCAGGCCAGGGCTAATTGGAGGTCGAGGGTATGCTTGTGTTTTTACAGAAAATGCTTAACAGGCTATTTGGGTACCAGAGCATGTTATCTGGCTATATCATTGACACAAACCCAGAGAAGGAGTAGACTCCATCTCTCCAAGAATGTTATCAGTCCTATGACAGTGATCACTCAGGTTACACCACAACTGACAGAAAAAGTTGGGGCTAGACATGACTTAGGGCCAATTAAAGGAGTTGACCCACAATGCCCAGTACATGGAAATGAAAAATAGAAATCAAAGGTCTGAGAAGGTGACTGAATGTACAGAGATAAGCAAGCTTAAAGTTATGTGAAAGCAGACAGAAAAGTCTCTAGTATTCTTGAGATAAAATACAAAAATAAATGTAAATTATACATAAGATTGTATTGCTATCAAATTTATCTTGCAAGAGCTCTCTGTTAACTGACCTACAACAAAATCTGATTAGTCTATTTATACTTATAAATTCTAAAATTGTACAGTTATTATCATTCAACTTGGTCAAAAATACATTGATTTTGTAAAGATATTTATTCATCTGTTAAGCTGTGTACTTGTTTCTTGTCTGTCTGTCATATTGATGAACAGCTGTTTTTCATCTGAGCCCAGTAATTTTTGGTTTTTTTCTTTTGCATTTTTGGATCATTTGATAAAAGTTTATTTTAGGTTACAGACTTCAAAAGTATACTTTCGCCTGACAGTGCGGAATCCCAGTGCATGGAAAGGGACTTGGAGCTTCCCTCCCAGGAGGTAAGACCACACCCTGTGTCGGAGACCACCCCAAGGAGCACAACAGGGACAGGGGCCTAACTGGGCCATGCCCAGTGAACTCCAAGTAGCAAGCAGGGCCTGGAATCCAGCCACAGGCCCTGAATCCTAGTGCATGGAAAAAAAACCAGGAACTTAGCTCCAGGGCGGCGAACCTTGGATTACAGCAGATTAACTGTGCTAATTTAAGAGAGATTCAGTAACTGCCTCACCCAAACAGAAGATCTCTGCAGGAACCAGTCAGTATGGTGAGTATGCCCCTAAAATAGAGGTGTACAGTGGGAAAATAGGGCCAGTAGTAAAGCCCCCTCCAACTAACTGTAAGACCTTGGTGAGACTAATAAGAGTGTGGGTGGCCCCTTCCTCCACACAGAAAACATCAGGCAGAGTAAGAAGGGTGCCAAGAAGGACTCCTCTAACTTTAAGAAAATTAAAAGGGCTTATGAGACACACAGGCATACAATAGGGACACCGTACAGCCTCAGCTGACACAAACACTACAGACAGGGAGATTTGATAACCTGGAATAATCTGAAGATAAAGTAATGATAGGAACTAAAAGTTGACCTACATCAATAATACTAGGCTTGTCAGCCTAGGAAGAATATAGGAATCACCCAAAAGGCCCTGCAACAGGAAGTCAGGTGATGGGCCCACCTATTCATTGTGGGACACGGCAATTGAACAAACATCAACCTTACATTAGAACCTCAAGATACACACTATCAAAAGTTGACACTAGCAGGATTGAAGGACCAAACACGAACTTGAAAGAGGAAAATGGCAAAATGAAAAAGCAAAATGTCTCAAACATCTAGTCCACCAGGAGCAAGTATAGGAATCATTGAAGTAGAGGACTTCAAAAGTAACACATCAGAAATCTCTGAAAAGATAACAAGTGAAATAAAAAAAACTGCATGAGGCTATAAAGGAAAACAAATTAGAAGTATCCTGCCATGCAAAGATAGAAATAACAACCTTACTAAAGGAGTTGTTGAACACCGCTAAAGAAAAAATAGAGAAAAAAGTATAGGAATGTGGGAAACTGATTGAAATCTTGAATGAACAATATAGAAAATAAGCAGAATTAGTGAAACAAACTCAAAGAGACATCCAAGAAACAAAATATTCTATTCAAAGTGTGCAAAACTGTTTAAATGAAGCTGAGGATAGGATTTCAGACCTTGACAGGATCGCAATTAGTGACCATGAAAGGATAGGACTTTTAAAAATAACACAGCAGCATGAAATGACAATCCAGAAGCTTCAAGGTGATGCCAAGAGAAACAATATAAGATTAATAGGCATTAGTGAAGAAGCAGGATTCAAAGCAAATGACATACGTAAAATATTTACAGAAGTAATAGCAGAAAATTTCCCAAACATGGGGAAAAAAGCTGATATGCAAGTAAATGAGGCATATAGGATGCAAAATAGTTACAACCAACACAAACCTACACCCAGATACATAATAATTAAGATCTCAGACATATAGCATAAAAACAGAATAGTAAGAGCTGTTAGAGAAAAGACACAACTCACCTATCAAGGAAATCCCATTAGAATCAGGGCAGACTTTTCAGCACAAATCCTCAAGTCAAGAAGAGCTTGGAGTGAGGTATTTCAAGCCCTGAAAGAAAACAACCTTCAACCCAGACTGATGTACCCAGCAAAACTTTCATTCAAATTTAATGGAGAAACAAGAAACTTCCATGACAAAGAACAACTGAAGAAATTCACGTCCACCAAACAAACCCTAGAAAGAATATTGAAAGACATACTAGACAGAGATAAAAATGACCAAAATCTCCAGAACAACAGAAATAAACTACCAAGCAATTAAATAAAAGAGAAAAGCAGAAAGCAAACAACTGGAACATAACATGGTAAAGTTGAGCCAGTACATATCAGTGATATCCATAAATATAAATGGCCTGAATTCACTTGTCAAAAGAAATAGGTTGGCAGAATGGATCAAGAAACATGATCCCACAATCTAAGAGATCAACTTTTAATCTGTGAGTTTCCTTTTGGGTCAGATGTATATAAGAAACACATCTGACCCAAAAGGAAACTCACAGATTAAAAGTTAAAGCATGGAAAACAGTATTCCATGCAACAGGAACCCAGAAGAAAGCTGGAGTAACTATTCTATTTGCAGACAACATGAACTTCAAACTTAAAATGATTAAAAGAGATAAAGAAGGACACTACACGTTTGTAAATGGAAAAATTCAAGAGGAAGAACAAACAATTATAAATATATTTGCACCAAACTCAGGACCACCCAACTATATAAGACAGATACTAATGCACATGAAAAACTAAACACACAAGATAACAATTATAACAGGAGATCTTAACAGCCCATTGTCACAAATAGATACATCAACTAGACAA
Organism: Hydrochoerus hydrochaeris; assembly: GCA_004027455.1. NCBI lineage: Eukaryota > Metazoa > Chordata > Mammalia > Rodentia > Hydrochaeridae > Hydrochoerus > Hydrochoerus hydrochaeris. The sequence continues at coordinate 6,447 of PVLA01012821.1, read as the reverse complement.
AAAGTTAGCAAAGAAATAACAGAACCAAATCATACCATTGAGCAGTTAGACTTAGTAGATGTTTACAGGGTGTTCCACCCACCACATCAGAATACACATTCTTCTCAGCTGCACATGGGACATTCTCCATATATTATCCCATAAAACATTCTTAAGCAAATGCAAAAGTTTTGAAATTATCCCATGAGTAATACCTCACCACAGCGCACTGAAATTGGAAATCAATGGCAAGAGAAATGGCAAAACCTGCATAAATATATGGAAATTAAATAAAAACCTTTTGAATAACAGATGAAATTAAAGAAGAAATAAAGTGATACCTAAAATTCAATGAAAATGCAGAAACAATGCACCGTAATCTGTGTGGTGAAATGGCAGTGGTCTTAAGAGGGAAATATATAGCAATAAATTGTCATATCAATAAAACAGAATAAGCACAAATAAACAACCTTATGATTCATCTCAAGCTTCTAGAAAAAGAAGAGCAAGATAAACCCAAAGCTCATAGAAGCAAGGAAATTATAAAGATTAGAGCACAAATCAATGCAATTGAAACTAAAAAAAAAATACAAAGAATTAATGAATCAAAAAGATGGTTTCTTGAGAGAATAAACAAAATTGACAAACCCCTAGCTAACCTTATCGAAAGAAAGAAAGAAAGAAAGAAAGAAAGAAAGAAAGAAAGAAAGAAAGAAAGAAAACCAAATTTATGCAATAAGAACTGAAAAGGGAGAAATTACTATAGATCCCATGGAAATTCAAAAGATCATGAATACCTACTTTGAAAATCTCTACTCACATAGAGTGGAAAACACAGAGGAAATGGACAGATTTCTAGAAACATATGAACTACCAAAGCTCAAACAACAAGATATAGCAATTTTGAACAACCCAATATCAGCTAATCAAATTGAAAATGTAATTAAAAACTTACCAACAAAGAAAAGCCCAGGTCTGGATGGATTCATGGCTGAATTCTATAAGAAATTTAGAGAATATCTGATGCCAATACTCCTTAAACTCATCAATGAGATTGAAAAGAAAGCAATCCTCACTAAATCATTCCTGGAGACAAGTATTACTCTCATACCAAAACCACAGAAAGACCCAACTAAAAAGAACTATAGACCAATCTCACTAATGAACATTGAAGCAAAGATTCTCAATGAAATACTGGCAAATAGACTGCAGCAAATCATCAAGAAGATTATACATCATGACCAAGTGGGGTTTATTCCAGGAATGCAGGGATGGTTTAATATACACAAATCAATAATTGTAATACACCACATCAACAGAGCCAAAAACAAAAGCCACATGGTTATCTCAATAGATGCAGAAAAAGCTTTTGATATAGTCTAACACATGTTCATGATAAAAACCCCTCAGAAACTCTGAATCCATGGTGTCTACCTCAACCTTATAAAGGTCTGTTATGACAAACCAACAGCCAACATTATACTAAACAGACAAAATCTGAAAGCTTTCACTTTAAAATCAGGAACAAGACAAGGATGTCCACTATCACCACTCCTTTTCAATATAGTTCTGGAAACACTAGCCAGGGCAATCAGACAAGAGAGAGAAATAAAAGAAATAAAGATAGGAAAGGAAGAAGTTAAATTATCACTATTTGCAGATGACATGACACTCTATATAGAAGACCCAAAAAACTCCATTAAAAGACTCCTATAGGTAATAAACAAATACAGCAGTGTAGCTGGATACAAAGTCAACACTCAAAAATCAATAGCGTTCATGTACACAAACAAAAAACTCACCAACAGAGAAATTATGGCAATATCACCCTTTACAATAACATCTAAAAAAATGAAATACTTAGGAATCAACCTAACTAAAAATGTAAAAGATCTATATGCTGAAAATTATACTATGCTGAAAACGGAGATTGAAGAGGATATTAGAAAATGGAAAGATATTCCTTGCTCTTGGCTAGGAAGAACCAACATTGTGAAAATGGCCATACGCCCAAAACTGTTATACAGGTTTAATGCAATCCCAATCAAAATACCATTGACATACCTCACAGATCTAGATAAAACACTCCTAAAATTCATTTGGAAACAGAAGAAACCTAGAATAGCAACGGCAATTCTGGGCCACAAAGGCAAGGCAGGAGGCATACCAATTCCTGACTTGAAACTGTACTACAAAGCCACAGTGATAAAATGAGCATGAAATAGACTTGAGGATCAATGGAACAGATTAGAAGATGCAAGCACAACTACAGAGACACTCAGCCACCTGATATTTGACAAAGGGGCTAAACATGTCCACTGGAAGAAGGGCAATCTCTTTAATAAATGGTGTTGCAAAAATTGGCTCTCCACATGCCAAAGACTGAAACTAGATCCAAGCCTATCACCATGCACAAAACTAAAGTCTAAATGGATCAAAGACTTAAATATTAAAACAGAAACACTAAATCTACTGGAAAACAAGGTAGGCAGACATCTTGGAGACATAGGGGTAGGCAGAAAATTCATGAACCAAACGCAAACTGCATAGGAAACATTTCAAAGAATCAACAAATGGGATCTCATATTATTGAAAAGTTTCTGCACTTCAAAGGAAATCACCAGCAGAGTGAAAAGAAAAACCACAGAGTGGAAAAAAATTTTAGCCAGCAATCCCTCAGACAAAGGACTTATATCCAGAACATATAAAGAACTGAAAAACATCAAGCCCCCAAATTCAAAGACCCTCTCCAAAAATGGGCATCGGAGATGAACACACATTTCTCAGAGGAAGATATGCAAATGGCAAATTAATACATGAATAAATGTTCACCATCACTGATCATTCAAGAAATGCAAATTAAATCAACGTTGAGATTTCACCTCACTCTGGAAAGAATAGCAGCCATCAAGAAATCAACTGATAACAAATGTTGATGAGGCTACAGGGAAAAGGGAACACTGCTTCACTGTTGGTGGGAATGTAGACTGGTGCAACCACTATAGAAATCCATATGGAGAATTCTCAGAAGACTAGAATTGGAAGCCCCATTCAATCCAGCTATTCCTCTCCTGGGTATTTTCCCAGAAGAACTGAAAAGTACATATCACAGTGATGTATGTGCACCCATGTTCATAGCAGCACAATTTGTGATAGCTAAATCTTAGAAACAACCAAGATGCCCATCCACCACAGAGTGGAGAAAAAGATGTGGTATTTTTCTAGAATTGAATATTACTTAGCTATAAGAAAGGATGATCTTGAGGTCTTCATAGGTAAATGGAGACAACTTGAGACTCTCTTCATTAGTGAAATAAATAAGAATCATATTTATAAATATCATATTGTCTCTAGTGTAAAAAGTAAATAAGAACTATAAGTGTAATAAAACCAAAGTGGGTAATTGCTATTGTAAAAAGGAGAGGAAAAGAAAGTGATCTAAGGGATATAACTGCATGTATGTTTGAGTGTGTAAAATAGATGACCATATTGCTAAATGTTTGTTGGATTTTGAGCAGAACTGTTTACAGTCTCTCTCATTGAATGCCTACTATGGATCCTTTAATTTTGTAACTTGAACAACTATTTCCAAGATGACAATATGTAATTTATAAAGTAGTTATTTCTTAGTGGGTTTTTTCTCTTTTTCCTTTTTTTCCTTTCTTTTTCTTTCTTTCTTTTAGAATTCTGTATTGTAGCTATCCTTTTTTCTGTTTTGCCTTTTCCTTCTCTTTAAATAAAATTTTTAAAATGTATAATTGCTATTGTAAAAAAGAGGAAATAGGAAGTGCTATAAAAGATATAACTGCGTGTATATTTAAGTGTGTAGGATTGATAACCATATTTCTAAGTTCTTGTTGGATTGTTGAACAGGTGTTTGCAGTCTCACTGCTTGAGTGTCTACTTTGTGTGCTTTAATTTTGTAACTTGAAAAACTATTTCTAAAAGAACAATATGTAATTTATCAACTAGTGATTATTTTACTGTTTATATAATGCCTCCAATATTTAGATTTTATTAATAGTGTAATGCAATGCTAAGTTTAATTACACTATGTTTGACAATATAGGCAATTTTATTGAAAACAAGAGACATCATAGTAACTACCACAGATCACCTAGTATTGTGGTTTTATATGTCCTTTTCAGTTCGTGTTTCTCTAGGAATTTGTACTGTTGACTTGTTTTGATTTGTTTCTCCCTCTAATACAGAAAGGCTAGGTATACGTGTAGAGACTTATACATGTGTAGAACTTCTAAGTAGTTTATGAGAATGGATTATAGTTATTGTAAAGGAAAAAAAAAGAGAGGAAAAGAAAGTATTCTAAAGGATATAACTGCATGTATGTTTCAGTGTGTGGGATTGATAACCATGTTGCTAAAGTTCTTGTTGGATGGATGAACAAAACTGATTGCAGTCTCACTGCTTGGATGTCCACTTTGTAGGCTTTACTTTTGTAACTTGAACAACTACTTCTAAGAGGAAAATATGTAATTATCAACTAGTGATTTCTTACTGGTTACTATTTTTGTTTTGTTTTTGAGATTTTCTATTATTTCTACCCTCTTTCTGTTTCAAATTTTTTTCTTTAAATAAAAAAAAAAAAGAAAGCAGCTGCCTGGTAACACTAACCAGTTGTTGTGCACTGATCGAGGCTCCAGTGATTTCCAGTCTTATGGGAGATATGTTGACATTGGTCATCATCAAAATATTAAATTTTCTAAACAAAAAGATTTTTTACTTAAAGAAGCTCTGATAAAAAAGACTTTCATATGGCTAAGACAAACGATTGTTATTAATTTCACCATGTACAATATTCATGCTTACAGGCATATAGGTTTTTTTTTTAATTTAAAGAGGGGGGAAGCAAAACAGAAAAAAGGGTAGAAACAATACAGAATTTCAAAAAAAAATAAACAGTAAGAAATCACTATTTGATACATTACATATTGTCTTCTTGGATATAGTTGTCCCAGTTACAAAACTAAAGCATACAAAGTTGACATTCAAACAGTGAGGCTGCAAACAGTTCTATTCACCAATCCAACAAAAACTTAGTAATATGGTTATCAATCCTACATACTTAAGGTTACATACAGTTATTTCTTTTAGAGCACTTTCTTTTCCTCCTCTTGCTTTTTTTTAAAAATTGTTTTATTTAAAGAAAAAATTTTGAAATGGAAAGAGGGTAGAAATCATACAAAATCTCAAAAACAAAACAAAACAAAAAAAATAGTAACCTGTAAAAATCACTAGTTGATAATTACATACTTTCCTCTTAGATGCAGTTGTTCAAGTTACAAAACTAAAGTCCACAAAGTGGACATCCAACCAGTGAGACTGCAGTCAGTTTTGCTCATCCATCCAACTAAAACTTTAGCAACATGGTTATTAATTCCACACACTCAAACATACATGCAGTTATATCCTTTAGAATATTCTCTTTTCCTTTTTTTTCCTTTACAATAACTATAATCCATTCTCATAAACTACTTAGAAGTTCTACACATGTCTAACTCTTTACACATATACCTAGCCTTTCTGTATTAGAGGGAGAAACAAATCAAAACAAGTCAGCAATACAAATTCCTAGAGAAACACGAAATGAAAAGAACATACAAAAACAAAACACTAGGTGATCTATGGTAGTTACTATGATGTCTCTAGTTATTTTCAGTAAAATATAATATGCATTTAGCATTGCTTTACACTATTAATAAAATCTAAACATTGGAGACATTATAGGACTTCAAAGGCAGTTAAAAATCAAACCAGAATGGGTTTCCTATTGAATCCTGTCATCTTCAGAGTAGTTGCCCCTACTCTCAGACTTGACACTCTCAAGCATACCAGATTCAAATAAAATCAGTCAAGAGAAAATAGTGATATAACCAATCTTCTCTGTTTTATCTCTGCCATGCTATTTTTCTGTTGTTATTTGTTTACTTTTCTCCTTCATTCCACTGTCTGCCCCTTTTTTTGAGGCCCTTCTGCCATTATTCCTGGAACCCTGGTGGTTTTCTTCTCTCTCTCTAGAATGTCCTTCAGTATTCTTTGCAGGGTTGGATCGGTGGTCACAAACTCCGCCAGTTCCTCTTTGTCGTGGAAATATCTTGTCTCTCCATTAATTTTGAGAGACAGTTTTGGAGGGTACATCATTCTGGGTTGGAGGCTATTTTCTTTCAGGGCTTGGAAGGTTTCACTCCAAGCTCTTCATGATTTGATGGTTTGCGTTGAGAAGTCCACTGTGATTTTGATGAATTTTCCTTTATAGGTAATCTGTTTCTTTTCTCTGACTGCTTTTAATATTCTGTTCTTGTGATGGATTTCTGGGATCCTGATTATTATATGTCTGGGTGTAGATGTGTTTTGGTTGTAGCTGGCTGGAGTTCTATATGCCTCATTTATCTGAACTTCACTTCCGTTACCTATGTTTGGGAAGTTTTCCTTAATTATTTCTGTGAATAG